>JAYJLV010078952.1:0-14552 GCA_036873485.1 Torymus texanus
AGGAACTTTTTGTTCACAATTTCGCGCTCTACACGATTCCGTTGAGCAAAACATACATTTACTGAACAGGTTTTATACGTACACAATGATCAATGAATAAATAAATATTTCTGATACGATGGGTCGAAATGGGGGAGAGAAAAATTTGCATGAAATTTCATCAATTATATAAAAGTCTTTATTTTTTTTTTTTGTAAAATTCATCGCTCGATATTAATATAATTGGAACAAAGTGAAGACGGCAATGGTGAAATTCGAGCTTTTATAAATTAAATTGCCAATTTTATTTATAATCGAGGCATTGTATATATCCTAGTATAGAGGAACCGTTTAATTAAATTCCTTCAAATTTATTAATAACTTTTCATATTGTTAACCAATTAGCACCGGATACATTACTTTACAAATCGCGAAACGAATATGCCCCACATAAACATACGCGGAAAACTCGGAAATTTCATCCTTTCAATTATATACACACACACATACACACTACAACCGCTAATTTGATCGTAAACCCCGCGCAAGCACCACGCCGAGATAACATTGTATACACATACACATACATACACGTAGAAAGCACAAAAGCAAAGCATAAAGACTGTATGAATTATTTATCAAAACCATCTCCCCTTTTCTCTCTCTCTCTCTCTCTCTCTCTCTCTATCTCTCTTTCAAAGCGAAAGCGCGCGTATACATAGCTATTATTACACCCCACTCAGCGAAATCAACAAACAACATTTCACTCGATTTACATGAGAAACGCACACGAGAAAAACCGCTTAGACATCGACGAGCAGAGCGAATGAGTGAGTTGCGCTCGCTTTCTTTCTTTTTTTGCGAGCCACTCGTGGAATTTGTCCTGAAGCGTCGAGCCAGTGGTGGTGATGGTGCTCCTCGTTAGGAACCTGCTGCTACGTGTACGACATATGTATACGTATATATACATACGTGTATGTATACGTATACGTATACGACCTTCTCTCTTTCGCTGCGACGAAGTAGGTCGCATGAAAATAGCGGCGTTATTTAAAGCGGTGTGGCGGTCTGCGCGTGATGGACCTCCACCCCACAGATTTACCATCATCAATGGGTCGTAAGGTTCGGCAGGTTTTTTGAGACATTCATCGTGGTTAATATTTTTACTTAAGTGGAGTCGATGTACACTATACTTATTATTTATTAAGAATTAAAAAATCTCTTAACTAAAAAAAGGTTTTTTCATTCACAAGGAAGCTATTCAATACGTTTCCTTCCGATTCGTTCGAAAATACTACTATGAAAGAAAAAAAACAACAGTGGTACATTCACATAGGCGCAAGAAAGGACGCGATTTTTTTCCTGTACGTGTGTACACTACAGCTCACCGAGCTTTTCATAAATTTCACCTGCGCATTTGGACACGCTAGAACTGGCAATGAAAAATCACTCTAGTTCAAGAGAGAGAGAGAGAGAGAGAGAAGGGCTGCTGCTTTTCTTCAGGTACGCGTACTTTTTTTTTTGCTCGTGCGACCACTACTTTCTTCTTGCTCACTGCGCGAGATTTCGAGCTTGTTCCGGAGGTTTGTGCAGCTTTTCGTTCACCGAATCTCGTGATCGTGTAAAGCTTTTTTTCGGTGTGAGAAGGATTAAAATGGTTTTCAAATTCGTATAAAAAAGTTGTTTTTATACGAAAGAAATACATAAAAAAAAAATTGCCGTTACACAAAGCCGCACGGTATATACACACAGAATCGTTTAAGTAGAGGCATTCACGGATTTAATTGAGTGGTTTCATGACTCAACTACCTAATTACGTTCAATTGTAATGTCTACGAGCATGTCATAACTACTCGGTGCCGCCTCTCCCCCTCCTTAAACGAAGAAAATGGCCTCGGAAATAATAACACTTATATATTAATAGAAAAAGCGATAATGGATTTTCCTTCGTTCTTTCTTTCAAAAGCCTCTTTAAAAAAGAAAATATATTATATCGATTCGTGTACAAGAAATATTTCTATTATCACACCTTAACATAGAAAACACTGACCGCAACACGCGTGTTCCTGAAATAGCCCCACATACACATATACACAACCATTCAGTTTAACCGCGTGTGCCACACGCTGATTAATTTCTCATCGCCTCGTTACACCTTATCGAATGAAACTTGCATGCGCCGTGCATCTATAGTATACACACTATACGTCTCACTTACTATCGCGATACTCATTCACCGAATCCTTACCTCTCTCTCTCTCTCTCTCTCTCTCTCTATCGCTATCGCACGGAGAAAATAGCCCGTAATATACGTATATAGCCAATCGATAAGTATCCATTCGACTAGATTTCCCCTCCACTCTATACCACTTCGAACCTTATTATCTTTACTTCGAGCAACTTTCTACCACCTCGTGAGACAGTTTCGAAAATCACGTTATACAAGTTCTACGCGGTATTGCCGAAAGTTAGCACTTATATATATGTATATATACGGTATATAAAACTCCGATAAATAATCATGTGAACCGAGTGTTTTGGTTTGGCAAATTACATTACCGAGAAAATTAAAAATAAAATTACATACTATTTACTCCTCTCGACTATAATATCGCGAACCCTATCTCAACCCAAACCAGCATATTGACCGTTTTCGCAATTACCTTTATTAAAAAAACCTCACGCATATCCATAATCCTATACTCAACCATATCTATACACCAGCGCACCGATCTCACACGCACATCATCGCGAGCATCGAACTCTCCTCTTTCTCACTCCTACCTTCCTTCCTTACAAATTATACCCATCATACAGTCACACTCACCACTTTTGCCGGTCGGCGTAGGTAACGTCGGCATGCGACTCGTCGGTTCTGGAAGTGGATAAATCGGATCGCAACACTCGCGTTCTGGAAACTCGCTTGCTCTGCATAACATCCTTGTTGTCGTCATCATCATCATCAAGAGTAATAATAATAGCAGTAGCCACGTGGTTGGCGATCGTCGCCAACGCCAGCGCCACATGGTCCCACAGCAGCGCTATGATGAGTATACTACTACTGCTGTGGTGGTGCTGGTCGTGGTGGTACACCTTGGTTATCGCGTATGCGCGCGTTTATATTACAAACACAACGCTGATTAAAAGCTAACTATTATAATAACAGCAACAACATAATCGCCGCCATCGACGCCGCATTATTATTATTATTATTATTAGCATCCTCTCTCGCGGTTAACACTTTATTATTATTTTTTTTTCTTTTTTTTTTTGCACTCGTTATATAGCACGATCCTGTTTTAAATTAATATACACTAATATACCTTTTTCTTATTCGATGGTATACCACGCGCACACTTCTGGTATATATATATTTTTTTTTTCACATTGTTACCGCGATATGATTTTTTTAACAACAATAACAACCATAAATTGTACCCGTAGATAGAACACACACGTGTGTATTTATATATGTTGTATCGTATAACGCGATACCGACAGCGCTTATATCGTAACGACGCGCTCGTTCGTTCTCTCTGTCTTTCAGGCCACGTCGTCGCCGTCGACGGCCGACTGCCGTACGTACGCAGCGAGCGCGCGGTGTTCACCTTTCCCGCTGCTCTCTCTCTATATCTCCCGCCGACCGAGAGCGTGCGCGCGCGCAAGCAAGCAACCCCCCTCCTATTCTCTCTCTCTCTCTCTCTCTCTCTCGCTCCCTCCCTGTGTGTCACCTATACGTGTGGAAGCAAGAGGGAAGTAGTAGTGTTCGCCCCCTACCAGCTGCCCCCGGAACTCACGTTCTCTCACTCACTCGCTTGTGCTATAGCAGCGCAGGTGTATATCCTTCGATCTTGCAGTACGGCAGTTCCTGACCTCGTTTGGTAGTATAGGCCCGCGACGAATCTTATATATAGTATAGGAGGCGAAGATTGTTGAAGATGTGTCGGGTTTTTTTGGGAGAAGGGGTTGTTTAAAAATTCTTGGTGGTGGTTAAGAAATGAAAAACGAGTTGGTTATAGTAACAGGTTGTTTTAATGAAAGTTTTTCTTTTTACCATTCCAAAGCTCGGGTGTTTTGTCTACGATGAAGAAATTGTGTAGAAAAGTCGATTAAAAATGAGCGGCTGACTATATTTCGCCAAGACTACTTGCACACGTGTGTTAAGGAATGAAACGGGAAACCCTAACGAAATGTTAGAAGTAGAAAAATGTACAATAGCAATACTTTTTGTTAGAAGTTGTCAAAGTATGGAAAAAAATTAATCACGGAAAATCAGGGAAGAGTTTGTAAAAATAAGAATAAAGTTGGCTAAGATAAGTAGGAAAATCAATATTTCGCGCCACATTCAGTAGTACTTAAATATTGAAAAATTGACGTTTTAAATTTTTCCTTTCTTATACACGGATTAATTTGTATATAAATGCTCAACGTTGTACGGATTCCTTATGTCTTTAAAAATTTCGCACATTTTCTATTGATATTCATCGAGACTATTCGTTGTGATCCTCGTTTTCAATTTCTCATTTTAATAACCTGATGCAATGATTTATTTTTATATTTATCTCATCATTTATTACTGATATCTCGAAATTCCCATTCTGCTTTCGCTGGAATCGTCTTCTTTCCGAATATGTAGATTATTTCCAAAATAATGAAATTTTCATATTTCTATTCGACTGTAGCAAAACTGTGTCATGCATATTTGACTCGTAAAATATCTTCAGAAGAGAGATGCGCCAGCTAACGAAAATAAATTCGATTAATATCATAATCTGATAATAAAGTTACCTGAATTTTATCATTTAGAAATGACAAAAGTCGTTCTTCCCACTGTATCTCTGTAAACATTTGTACAGTAAAAGATATCCTTATCCATTCCAATATTTAAAACAATCTTGTAATAGTATTTAGTTTGAACTAACAATATTTTCAAAATGTTATAAAAATTTCTACCTTTTCATATCTATATATCATTCTGTTCTAGATTCAAAATAACTTTCCAATACTTAGAAAGTATACTTTACTTACTAATTGCGAATATTTCAAAAGCTAAGCATCGAAATAGAATCAGAAAACGTCGAACTCTTGACACAGATAGACAAAAAAAAACAAACAAAAGAAAAAAATTCCAAATATATTAAATCGCCGATCCTTTTTACAAAGTTAAGGGAAAAATTTCAACCGAGAAAAATACAACGTTTATGGACTTTGACGCAGAATGCAATGCCACTAATGGTGTAACCCTATTATACTTATATATTTTCCGAAATAAGAGCCACAAAACCGACTCGACAAAAAGCCGTACGGCATTTAATCCGCTTACAAAACGCTCTTCTATACCTTTTCGCACAAAGACGACAGCGCGCACAACGTTTCTTAAATCGCAGCATTACCGCGTTAATAGTATTCTCCTCTCAGTCCTTCTCCCAGATAATATCCTCCTCTCCTAATTACAGTAAATACGTGTATTTATCAGAACCCTTTGCACTGCTAAATAAACAAAGTATCCCCTTTCTCCAACCTCTTCCAACAATACGCATGCCGCGTATATATCTTCAACTTAACCAGCCGCGCGCTTGGTAACCTTTGAAACTCATCCGCTTGACGTTTATTTTAAAAAAAGCACGAGTAAAAAACCTACGAAGGAACAAACGAGTAACACGCGTCTTAAACATTTCAAATTCACCGGGGCGCGGTTTTCGAAAAAGCTCGCGCAACGTCAAAAGCGCGCGTTGAATTTTTCTCTCGGTATAACGCGCGTATAACGAGGAAAGGTGCGGGTCAGTACACGTCTTCTTCTTCTTCTTTTATTTTCTCTCTTTCTCGCTCGCTCGTCGTTGGTATGCGCACACGTGAGTGTCTTACGCGAGAGGTTTTCTGGTGCTCAGGTTGTCTCTTGGTAAAATTTAATTTACTATAGCGAATTTTTTTAAAACTATATATATACACACACTAGGCAAGCGGTTTAATTCGAGAAAATTAATTAATAGAAGTATATATTCTCTCTCGCTTTATACTTGCTTAGCGCGAAATAGTTTAACTGTAGAGAGGGCGAAGTTTTACGTACCGTTACTAGGTCAAAATTTATGTAAGCCGGCGCCAAATTGCGAAACTAATTATGGACACTGTTCCTTCGCTCTCTCTCTCTCTGTCTCTCTCACTTCTCCCCCTTAGAACTTAGACTACGCTGCGGGAACTGGATCTAGTTAGACTATTCAATATAATTTTCCGCGAGCGTGACGCAACGACGACGACGACGTCGTTAAAAGTCAACGCGAACGACGTTCCCTCAATGAATCACCCATAGTCCAAAAAAAAAAAACAAAGTAAAACGTCGTACACCTTTTTCAGATTAACGTTCAATCGGGCGACAAAACACTTTCTATATATCGCGCTCTTCGCCACGTATATGTGTATGTAGTCGAGCGCGTATTAGATTGCACTTTGAAGAGACGAAGTAGGACGACGACGTGTCCTTTGACGCTCTTCGTGCGCTAATCGTGCACCGATCGTTGAGTAAACGTATATGTAATGCCGTCGAGAATGAGACGAAAAGATAAAGGTTATACGGTTGAAGGGTTGGATTAGGGTAGGTTGTATATAGTACTCTACAAGTAAACATTTTATTTACCTGTAAAGCATCATTAATCGCGTACCAAAATACATAGGCTGTTACTCTACCATCTCAAAAAAAAGCTGCTGCTACTGTTACTTATGTTTCCTTTATACTACACCAGAGCATCGTGCGCGTCGCAAGACAAACGGCCGGCCATAAGTCCTAAGTGGTATTAGTCAGCGTCGCGTCGGCCCGATTATCCTCCCAACTTCCTCCTTCTCCTTCTCCTTCTCGGCTGCCACCGCAAAGTCCGATTTGACAAAGTTGCGAGAGCAGCGCAGCGAGCAAGTACATTATAACTTTGTTATATCGCTCGCTAGCGCTCGCTCGCGATTCTTCGAGTTTCACAAATCTAATCTCACTTGGAGGCTGAGTGGGAGAAGGAACAAAGAAGCCGAAAAATTGGATCGCTCCGAGGGGAGTGACGACGATGATGACCTTCTAGAGATCACGTACTGTATACGACGCGTGTGGTTTTTCTGACCTCTAGTGTGGCGGCTGGTGGAGATGCGCAGTCTAAGTCCGATTGCTCGTGTCTGTGTGTGTGTGTGTGTATACTTTCTGACGAAGAGGAAGTTCCTGGTGTTGTTGTTGTTGTTGTTGTTGTTGCTGTTCATAAAGCAATGAAATGAATTGTTATTACGATTGTAGTTGTACGATTACGAAGTTTTATCTCAGAAAAGTATACCATGAATTTATAAATATAGAGAAAACTGTTTTAAGATACTATATATAATAGCCGGTGAATTATTTATACGTCTGCCACGCCACTTCACGTAGAAGTAATCAAAGACACTTTGCGGAACCCACGAGGCTTACGAGCAACAATAAACTATACATACCGCGTGATATCCACCGCGTGCGACATGTCACTTAGAATGCATATAGTTATATACCACTCATTCAACTTTAATTAACTTCCGAGCAGTTGTTATATCATCTAGTGTATAGATGTAGTGAGTCGCAATGCTTAAATGTTTTTTCATTCGTCATTTGCATTACAAATTTAAACTTTGAACTGCGCCGCCATCGTCGTCGTCTTGCGGAAGTTTAGAAGAGAGCTGAGGTCCCCCTGGAGATTCCAGAGTCCTGTATAGTCTTCTATATACGTGGACCACGACGTTCTGAATTATGAACGCGTGAGGAGAGAGAGTTTTTTTCAAATTACAAGAGCTGTTTGACTTTTCGAGAGGTGTGTAATGGAATGTGGAGTTGTACCAGAATGAATCCGAGTGGGAATAGTGTACTATCGCGAGTTTTTTGGAAATGGAGTGGAATTTTCAAGTTTTAGATTTTAAGGGTCAATGTTGGAAAGTCGGATGGTTTAAGGCGAAAAATAATCTGATTTTATCCTTTAATAAAATAATTTTAGAAGATTTATTTTGACATGCCAATATTCAGAAAGATGTTTAAGTGATTTTGTAAAATGATATAAATGCAGATTTCTACTTATCGATATTACGGTTTTTATTTAATGAAAGAGTTTCTAAATATTTTCTTTTACAGTAGTGATACATGTAAATATTTCATTTAACAATGTTTTGATTAATTCTATCAGTATTTGCTTAAGATATGTAATTAAAAAATTATGATTCAATTTTTTTGTAATCATTGTTTTCTAAAATTATACACAAATAATTATTGTATAAAGCTTCCAACAACCCCATAAATCCTCTCATCTACTTAAATACCCTATCGTACAACTCTTTTAATTCAATATCTCTCCTCTCCCGTACTTACCTCCTCAAATTCTCCAGCCACTTGTTACATTTTACCAATTGTACCATGTATATCTCCGATTAATCGGGACAACCACCGCCGCGGGTAAACTCCATAACACCGTTGTTACTACTTCGCCCATCAACCTCTATATACCTATATACGTTTCTACAAGTATAGAGTGGCACGCTATACGAGATAGACACACCGTAACCGACTGGACATCCCGTGGGACCTTCGCGCAAGTTGCCTTTTCTCTCTCTCTCTCGCTCTCTCTTGATACAAACTTCATTTCTCTCCAACTTTTTCCATGGCCCACGGTGTTTGTTTTCGATGAGTTCTCGCGTAGTATATCTATGTGTGTGTATAGGAGGGCCACTCGCTCGCTCACACAAAGTTAAAAAACGCTCTTATTCTCTCCGACTTAAATGTCATTCCCCGAATCGAAAACTTTTCTTTGCCTTCTCTCTCGCTATGTGTAACCCCCCTACTTCGGTTGCGAAAGTTTCGAAATGGGATGCTACACAAAATATATATATATATACTTTTCTTAGGTTTCCTCTCTTTTGTAGGTATCAAGAAACGCACGATGGCTTTTGGTATAGTATATATATTGGGAAGCTAAAAAATGGACGATCATTGGCCGAAACGATTCGAGTAATGCGCGGAACGCCAGAGAGTGAGAGAGGACGATTATAACTCTCCCTCTCACTCTACGACGGAATAGTTGGCACAAAATGTGAATTTCACGTGAATTTTCGTCTGTTCTCCCCCCTCCCCTCTTCTCTTGGAACGTCTCTTGTCTCGTTCAAAATTCCGAGTTCCACTTGTCAGACTGCGCGGAAATCCGTGCAAACCGCACACGACGGTGGTCAGCACGACTGAGATCGCCGAACATGTCGGTTCTTCTACATTTTTTCTTCTTTCTCCTGCATTTTCGATTGATTCGACGCACTTTTGGTTAAAACAAAGGTATACGATGTTGAATTGTGGAATTTCACCGGGAAATCGTCAAGAATAATATATGTGTATATATAGAAATTAAATATTTTATGAGAAATGAAAAATTAATACTTAATATATATGATAATTTTAAAATTCATCGTGATATTAAATGAAAATTGTAAAAATTAAAAATTAACTGTTATACAAGTAGCAAGTAAGTATATATAAAAATATATGTATTTCAAAAGCTAAATAATAAAGATCTATATAGGAATAAAGGAAACGGATGTAGAGAGATGAAATAAAGTTACACCAGTTCGGCATTTATAAGTAAAACATATTAATCATATGCAAATATAAATGGTTTTACAGAGTGTTCACTACCAAATAAACAGTATAATACGAGGATGAAAAAGGTCAAAAGCATAGACGGAGAGCAGAAATTAACCCTCATCGCCCTTCGCTTTTGTCCCATGTGTTTTTTTCTTTCTTTCTTTCTTTCTCGCATTCTCTTATCATTTCTCTCTTTCTCTCATCCTTATAAAACTGCTTCATCTCCATCTCACATCATTCCTCCATCCTTTTTTCCACCTATCCCAAAGAGAACCATCCAAATATCACCGTGTATCATCCCCATATCCGTTCTCATCGGTTTTGATTTCCCCATTCGCGAGCGCATATATTGCATGCATGCATCTTTATTCTCTTGCTTACATACGTATATAATATCTGCGTGTTTCTGTATTATTATATATGTCTGCGCGTATGTGTCTATGTATGTATGTCTGTGTGTGTGTGTGCGTGTGCGTGTGTGATTATGTCTCGGACTTATTGAACTAATTCGGCAAAAAAAGAGTCGCTCTGAAATCTCGTCACCTTCATCAGCTCTATAAATTATACGGAAGATATATTAATATATATCCGAGAGGATTTAAAGAGCGACTCTTTACGCCGAATTAGCCACTCGTGTTTTGCATAAAGTATCACGTACGAATTGTATATTATATTCTGTCTCGATCTACGATCACATGAGTTTCTTTTTCTTTTTCTTCTTCTTCATTTACGTTATAATTCTCGTGTATGTGTGTTATTACATTCTTCATTTTTTATTTATTAATTTTTTTCTTTTTTATTACTTTTTTTATCATTAGATCTGCATATGTGTAATGTTCACCATTTTCTTCACTACTATACGCTTACACGAACAGAATAGAAAGAAACAAACCGTATATATATATATATATATATATAGACATTTTTGGCGCCTCGTCGCGGACGAGCGCTCGCAAAACCTCAAAGAAAGACATCTTTCTCTCGCATTCTCTCTCTTTCTCTCCCTCTCTCTCTCTCTCTCTCTCTCGCTTCCTTACTTTCTCTCTTTCTCACTACGTCGAAACAGTTTGCCTTTTCTTTCACTCGCTTCCACGTCGAAATCCCCGTCACTGGTGATGAATATTATATTACACACCATCGGTACGTACATATATATATTTTTTATGTATATTATAAAGTATACATATTGGTATATAATTATAGTTTGCGGTAGTTCCCGGTGCATGTTTATTTATTATACGAGATAGAGTCATACAAATTCGACGCTGCGTGAATATATACGTGTATATATATGTACATCTATTTAGTCCCTTCATGATCTTTTTTTTTGTTTTTTTTTTGTCTCGATAGGTATAATGGAAAAATTGACGGTGCGACATAGGATTTCGACGTGAAAACGTTTTGTAACATTGTTGTTGTTATAAATATAAAAATGGCAAAGTGTTTCGATGAAGTTGTATTCGCACAGAATATAGTCTCGGGACGCGTTGCGCTTATTATATTAAACTGGACGTATCGCGGCATCATATTAGCCCCGGATGACGAATGCGGTCTCGTCATCGTCGCGTTAAACACACGCCGAAACGAAAAGATTCAGAGACTCTATAAGGTTGGATTTCTTCCTTTTTCTTTTATTATTATTATTATTTTTTTTTTGTCATGTATACGCGTGATACATTGTTATATATACTGATTTATCCTCTTTTTTTTTATTCTCTTCGACTTCCACATCGCGACAGACGACATCGTCTTCTTCTTCTTCTTCTTATTCTTTTCTTGCTCGTTCTCTTTCATTTTTTTTGTTTGCTTTGCTTTCGTTCGTTTGTATATTATCTATTATGCGCTGCGCGCGCGCGCAGGTTCGTTCTTTCTTATATACTCGCAAGCGCGTGTCTTTGTCTCCGTATTACGCTTTGATGGACATTCTTATACAAAGTATTTCCATTCCCTTTTCGATTTTTTTTTGTTCTCTCATATTCTCGCTCTCCCTCTCATTCTTTCTCGTCTCCTATGTCTCTCCTATAGTCTTTCTTGCATTTTGATTCTTACGAAACGAAACGAATACGTTGTTGGATACAAACGAGAAATGGATAAGTTCGCGAATTCAGGTACACAAAAGTAGAAAACAAACGAACGAACGAAAGATGTACATGGTTGATCGAAGTAACCGTAGAATTTGAACACGATATCTCTGTCTTTAGTCGCGTTTGATTGAAATGATAATAAATAAATAGAAAGTAGAAAACAAAAGTGATATAAGCTAAACTTTTCTTGTCCCATCTGTTCTATAAAAACTCACATTTTCCTTCCTCTTTTTTTCGCACTCTCTCTCTCTCTCTCTCTCTCTCTCTCTCTCTCTCTCTCTCTCTCGCTCCCTCAGCAGTATTTCACAATTTTATTTTGCATTAACCGTCCTACACGAATGCGCATGTCGCGTCACTCGTCGATCACATGATTTGTTTTATATTTTATTTTTTTTTAATACGCTTCTTGGTTCTATTTCATTATGCATTTTATTATTTTCTCTTTCTCTCTCTCTTCGCTTCATCACTCTTTATATCTCAAACACCTTGACGTCCTTGCTTTTCTCTCTTCACCTCGCTTCATCTCTCTTACTCTCTCCTTCTCTCTATCTTCCTTATATAATGATTTCTCTTCGTACTTACGGCGATAATAATTATATACTTTACATGCAAAAACAAAAATTATCACAGTAGACATCATACATTTTGTTAATAATATTATAATATTGTTTTTTTTTCTTATTTTGCAATAATTTTTCGATTTACTCCACGCCTCATCCGTACGCGCGCGTCTCTGCCGCTTCTATTAATATTAATCATCATTCACCTCTCAGAACATTTTGCCCGCAAAAAACACATTTCATTTCGACGCGTCTATATTTTCTTTTGTCTTTTCGAAAACACAATTACCAGAGTACAAAAGAGACTACGGCTCTCTTATAGCATCTCGAAAAAAGATGAAATTCATCGACAGATACACATACATATCATGTGTAAAAAAAAGAAAAGACAATTGAACAACGTCGAACAAAGAATTTTTTGCGAGCCAGACGCTGCGCAACAAGAAGTGTCATACATTTTCCATCTTTATGCCCCTTATAAATCATTTATGCAAATTGATAGGGCGATCGATTATCTTTATTTCCATTATCATAATCGTTATTACTTACATAACAATTATTTCATTACCATATTACTTTTTAATTATCGTTAATTATAGATTATCATTGCGTACTAAGATTATGCATTAGTTAGATCGTGAAACGATGGAAAAAAATTCCCTTCTCGTCGCGCTAGCGACATGTTTATATATCAACGCATTCCATTCACACACTCACACACACTCACACACGTTCCATCTCTCTTTCTTTCTATCTTTCTATCTCGCTCTCTCTCTCTCTCTCGTTACTTTGAAGGCGAATCGGCTGAAAATACGCCGAAAGTCTACCTCTTATTATTAGGCACAAATCAGTGGCAAAAAATTTCGTCGTATTTTTCCAATCAACCGTTCCATTAACCCACCAGTCGATCCGCTCTTCCCCCGCTTTTATTTTTCCCACTCTTCTTTCTTTCTCTCAATCTCCGTCTAAACACAACGACGAATGTAAAAAACGTACATATATATATATATGTGTATATATATATATTTATATATAGGGTAGTGGGAGGGGGCGGAACAGAAACGAACAACGCATCACACAAATATAATCCTTTCTCACTCGCTCGTATTCGCTCGCTCACTGTCTTTGTTATTCGCACGTGTATCCTCTCTTTCGTTCTCGCAATCTCCCTTGTACAAAAGCTAAGGCAACGTTTTCATATTTTTTTTTACACTCACCTCTCTATACGTCTTTTCTCGTTCTCTCGCGCGCTCGCTCTTTCTCTTTCTCTCTCTCTCTTTCTGTCGTTCTTTAATCGCAGTGAAATATTTTTATTATATGACCGCGCAAGCGTGCGCTATACACTGGCCGGCTTAACGGCTCTCTGGCAATTGCGGTTGCTTGCTACTAAACTTTTTTTTTCTTGATTTATCGACTTTTTGGTTAACTGTAACCAGTTATTATTGTAGTTGATAAATAAAAAAACAAATTTTGTTAAGAAATAAAATTTATTTTATTTTAACATAATTTTTTTGTTTGTTCACACACATCTTTCATATAGATTTTGAAAAACTTACTCAATATAACTGAGTATAAAGATAATTTTATTCTTTTTTTATTTTTAATTTCGATTAATCGTACAAAACTGGAATTTATATGCAAAAATTACAATAGAGCTTATTAATGATTACGATAGATTATAGAAAAAATAGTTTTAATTTCGATACGATAAAATTTAGTAATATGATGAGTCAATCATCGATTCTTATATAAACGAAAGATAAATTTTTCTTTTTCATCATCGACCACTTGTCATCGGACATTTACACCCGCATCCGTTATAATATAAATTTACACAAGCGAAAATCTCATAATATTTCCAAATAGAGGGAATAGATTATATATATAATAATAAAAACGGTTAATCATTATTCATCATCATCATCATCGTACACTAAGCTGCGTTTGCAAATACAAAAGATCATCCTTTAAGTATCATCCTACGGGATTGCACCAATTGAAGTTACACAAACTCGCGTTAAAACGACCAGCGTGAAGCGTCGCTTTTTCCCTTTTTCTCGCTCTCACTTTCACTCGTTTACTCTATATCACTTTCTCACTCGATTCAAAATGAAAGGAGATAAACAGTATAAGCAAAAACCCAGAGAAAAAACGTCCACGTCTCTTAACTCTTTCTCCCATCTTATGTCCTTCTATTATTCCCTTACTTCCATATTCACGCCGGAGATTCACTCTCAATCCACACACACACACACACACACCCACACACACACACACACACACACACACACACACACACACACACACACACACACA
>JAYJLV010078963.1:0-14551 GCA_036873485.1 Torymus texanus
CTACACATATACGAAGAAGCTCAAACGAGAGAGAGGGAGAAGGATAGGGCTCGCAGGGGCCGCGCGCTCGGAAGAGAACTGCTAATTATGTAAATTGCCGGTGTAGCAAATTACCCTCACAGTTTGCGTTCATTCTGTGCACACAATCCTCTCTCTCTCTCTCTCTCTCTCTCTCTCTCTCTCTCTCTCTCTCTCTCTCTCTCTCTCTCTCGGTCTCGCCCCGCGAGGAATCCGTCCGACGCCACCGCCTTCTTCGCGGATACTGTTACGCTCATGCTGCTCCCTTCGTATATATATATATACACACACACAGAGAGCCGGCGGCACAACGTTGGAGAGAAGAAGGATCTCTCTTCTACTCGACTTTGCTCGTCCGGTCCTAACGGCTGGATTCTGCTCTGCGGGCGTTTGAAAAAGTTTGGGGAATTTTTGGCATCAGTATGGTGTTGGGGTCGGTAGTCGTGATGCTTCTTTTTTTGAAGAGGATAGGAGTGGCGTTGGATGGGTTGGTTGTGCGTCGTATAAGCGGCAGTTTGTTGACGATTAATAGGTGGTAAATGGTGATAAAGACAAGACGAGGAGGGTAGGGATTTAGGGGGTTGATTAGGGAACTAAGCTGACTAGCAAAGTGTAAAGTATAGGCATAAGGTTATTTAAAC
The DNA here is from genome assembly GCA_036873485.1 of Torymus texanus. NCBI lineage: Eukaryota > Metazoa > Arthropoda > Insecta > Hymenoptera > Torymidae > Torymus > Torymus texanus. The sequence goes on from JAYJLV010078963.1 coordinate 660, forward strand.
GTTTCTGAAATGTATATGAATATGTTGCCAGTAACACAGCGACAGTAACGTAAATTGATTTTGTCGAGATCAAACATTTTTGAATTGATCGATTTTAAGTTATCAGTATTTTCAAGTGGTTAATAAATCGATTGTTTTACATATTTTAATGGTAAAAATTGTGTAATGTACAAAACATGTATTTAGCAATAAAAGTAGTTATATGTGTAGCTTGAAAAATATTTAGTAACTTGCCAAATGAATTAAAAGCAGTAGAAAAATGAAAATTAAAAATACTATAAAGAGAAAATTTGAAATCTTCATCTAAACAGGATAGAATGAAAGTCGGTGTGTGTATATACATAAAATGTAGCTCTAGCTTATGTATACAGGTAGCTGTGTATACCTCCTTATAGGGCTACCCTATATAATTGATATGGTTATATAAATAAATAAAATTAAAAGAGCACACTTCATATAAATACTCAATTACACTTACACTTAGATCATTGTCTCGACCCTTTTATTCACAAGAGATAAGGAAATAATTATAACTCTCGAGTACAAAATGCACACAGATATATACTGCATATACATTACATTTTAAAAACTTTCGTCCAAACGAATTATTATTATAAATTTGCCAATTAAACGGGTACTGCCACTTTTAAAATATTGCCATCATACAATAATAATTTACAATCGCGGTTGGCAACAGGTAGTAATTTTCCCCCATTGATTTACAATTTACCAGTAAGAGGAATCGTTTACCTTGTGAAATTCAAATTGAAAGTGCTCTTAAAAATCATCATTGTTCTCTAAAAAAAGAAAAAAGATCTTCAGCGTAGCGCATCGCGTTGTTATTGGACTTGTAAATTCACATCGCAGATATTTTCCTATATGCTAGAGTGACTTCATTTCCCCTTTAACAAGTCTAAAAATACTTGAATAGCAAGGCAGAGCAGATCTTTTCGAAGAAGTAAAATTTCACTTTGAAATATTTAGAGTAGAAGTATTATTATGCGTTTCACGGTCATTATGCATAATATCCTCGGCGCTGAGAGCGAAGCTTCGAAGAATCTCAGGCATCCACATCGTGTGTACTATATACAAGAGCGCAACACTATATATATATATATATATATATATATATATATACGTACCGTCATTTTTATGTAAAACGATATGTTAAATGCTTGCAAATCGCGGACAATTATACAAAACAAACACTCCCCCATCCCCTCCATTTCCCCTACTATTTACGGAATATTTCAAGGCATAAAGAGAGAACGAGGCGAAGGCTAAATGGCCCCTTAAATTGGGTTAAATGAGGTGAGAAACTTGGCGAATAAATTGCTTGCTGGACTCTCTCTCTCTTTCTCTCTCTCTCTCGCGGTAAGAGAATATTTACGGCGCCGAGCTATTTGCTCGCTCAGTGCGCGCTCGTACACCGTTTGCATTATCGGATGTTGTATATATATATACATAGTTGCGAACGCGTCATGGGAGGATGCCAAAATCAAAGCCGTTATAATTGGTAGCGCGCAAGCGCAGAGAGAGAGAGAGAGAGAGAGAGAATTGTTGTATCGCAAACGCAAACGCGCGCTGGGTTAGCAAAGAATTTACGAGTGTACGCGCGTATTTTATACCATGGCGTTGAATTATATCCGTATATATACGCGTGGGGTAGAGATACGCGGTTCGATGCTTGTTATACCGTTTGTAAATTGTGATAATCGATGATTATGGAAGTTTTGCAGATACGTGTATGAGCTTGCGCATACGCGTGGAGCGTTCGAATTAAAATTCATAATTGTATAATCAATGCAGATGTATTTATTTTTTCCTCCTTTGCATTTGCACGTATATGTTGCTACTTGAATCTAATTAAGCATTGTTTCGAGCATGCTAGATCGTATATAAACACACACACACATATATATATATATATATATATATATATATATATATCAAGCTCATTTAGATTTCTTTTATGACTTTATAAATAAATCAAATTACTACTGCGCTAGCGCGCATGAATTATTGTTTTATAAAGAGGATTACTTAATTACGAGAGAGATTTATAGTGGATATTCAAAGCGTATTATATACTGCAAAAGTTGTTGTTATGATTACGGATCATGTGGTTTAAAATGCACAAATTAAGATTATTTATTGTTCAAGATGATTATGCATTTTCAAAATTTTTAATAACCGCCATTCTTTTTTATTTGCATCGAAAACTTTCTTCTGGTAATTTAAAAACGAAAAAGAGCAAAGTTCTGTTACAAATTAACCTTGTTAAACCTGAAATGGCAAACCATTTAAAGTTAAATATCATACTTAAAGTTGATTTTCATGCAAATTACTACAAGTTTTATTATTCGCATTAAATGGGTTTATACATACAACCGATAAATAAACCTTTAAACAAACTCTTTATAATGTGACATATACGTCACCTGTAATATACACGTCAAAAATCTCAAAATTCAACCAGAAACAAACTATAACTACGCGCATGCGCGTATAAAGGAAAACCAAATAAACGAGATGAAGTGTCAGTCACAGTCACGAAAATATCAGCAAACCTCGTAGCATCACAGATTAACATATCAAAAGGCCCCTTCGCGAGTATATATGTGTATATATAATCCAATAATCGCGTTGCTTCAAAGAAAAAGAACTAACGGAAGAGAGAAAGAAGGGGAAACGATCCAATTAGCGCAGGGCTCGCAATAACAATTAGCGCTCGCGGCTACTGAATATTAATCAGAAAGCTCAAACCGCCAACTTTGCTCATTCTCGCGTATGTGCTGTTTACACGTCTTACTATGGCATGAAGGCAACTTTTTTTTGTTCGTGCCAAGCGGTACGGATCGATATCAAACTTTCGTGACTATCGTGGTCGTCCGAAGATCTCATTAATTAATTTAATTCGCGTTGGTGTATCGGGAATGTGATGATAATCGTTTATCGAGGGGTTTCTTGGTTGGTATGTAGGAAAATATGTCGTTGTGAATTAGAAGGGTATAAAGGTTTGCTTGATGTGGGTTGGAGATGATGCATTGGGGGATGGGAAATTTTCGCTTGAATGATTTTATTAGGTACGAGTTATAATATTTTTATGCTTTTTACGGTTCGATAGTTCGCAAGAATTTAATGATCTAATACAATGAGATAAGTATTTTATAAGTATAGATATAATTTTATCAATTATTGTAAACATTGGTTTAAAAGAAATTATCAACAGTAAATGAGCCATCGATTTAAAGTTTAACAAATTTTGTGTAATATACACAAGTTGCTGTAATTTTGCTATTCAATATAACGGATTTGAATATCTTACGGTATTGAAATAAAGTAATAAAACAGCTTTCAACAGTTACTTGCTTCCTTGATCACCGCTCCAGTGTAATATGTGAATTTTGCGCCCTCTGAATGAGATTATACGAAGGCGAATACTTGTTTGACTTCTAGTTCGATATACATTAATTTGCATAATTGCAAAATTAATTGCCAGTTCGCGGTGTAACACTGATTGATATCTAATATTCTTAATATGAATAATTTTTGAATGACATGTTACCCGTTCTATATAAAAAGATGATCGATGAATTTAGTGATTAGTAACATACTTTGTTTTTTTTCATAAAATTTCTAGTGTAAGATCAACATTGCGACAAACATTTCACTAGAAGTATGCGAATTTATGAAGAATTTTGCAATCTGCCTTAAAAATAGTGAACAAAAATCTGATTCTTTAGTAATCGTAAGGCTTTTGTCACCAAAAGAAAATTGATATTTTGAAAATCTATATAAATTATTATTAGTAATCGACAACTTCCTCAATTCTTAATATTCTACCAATACTGTAACACCACTACAGCACTTTACATTTTTTTATGATCGCTTCCTTCTCCACCTCGCTTAGCATAACCTATACACCACGATATATAAACCTACCTTGGTGTATCCTTCGGGAAAGCAAATACTTACAGCGTCCGTTGAAATATATTACGCCGGCAAGGCGAATCGACAGTGACCTTTCAGCGCCGCCACACGGCTTTAACGTGCTTACGTCTGCTAATTGCACCAGAGAGAAATCATCAAGGGAGTTGTAACCAACTGCGCCGCTTGTAATTGCCGTAGGCACGTGGCGCAGCCTACTTTTCTCTCACTCTGTGAATGAAATTTTCAAAATATTACCTTTTTTTCGTACATTTTTTCAGGCCGGTTGTGCTTTTTGAAATTACCTCTTTTATGAAGACGAAAGATACGGCGTCTCAATAATCATTCTGGTAGCCCGATCTTATTTTTTTTTCAGGTTTATTGCGCTTGCGAATGCGTTGCGTGATTATCGTGGTCGATAAGGCAAATGGAAAAAGATTCATTAACCGTTGCTGAATGGTCGGTATGTGTACAAGTTGAGTAGTTGACGTGGGATGAGGTGCAGGTATATCGCGTATATATATATATATAATGTCATGATAATCAAGGAAATGAAAAAGGAGTTGCGAGTGGCCGAAAAGATGTAAAACATGAGTATAATAATGATGGTGTTTTATTTCTGTTGATGTGTGTGTCGAAATTACGCGGTCGTTTATTAATTTTTTGGAGATACTGTAACTGTGAATGTTTGTAAGATCGAAAAAAGGGGAAATGAGGTTGAAAAAGTAAAAGAGGAATTTGAATTAAAAAATTTATGGATCTGGTAGATAATAAACCATATTTTATAGCTAGTGTTAATCTAATGGGAGGACAGTAGCGAAAATCATTATATAAAAGTAATATAATTTATCAAAAAATTTGATTGTTACTTAAAGAACTCATTTTGTGAAGTGTTAATTTTTGAAATTTATTTCTGTTTGGTTCATAATTATGAAATACAAGCAATGTTTCTCTTTAGCCATAAAGTTATAACAGAAAAATAATTGAACAAATTGTAATAGTAGTATTTTACTTGTAGCATTTATTTGTTAAAATATTTTTTGATGAAAATCGGAATTAACTACTAAAAATCTTTGTTTAGCATGCTTTATGTTATATTTACGTTTAAGTTTCTAAATTCTGCTAATAATCATTAAGTAAAATCTATTCCAAGATCTTTTTGTAACAAATTCAAAAACACTACTTATTTAGATTAAATTAATACCAATATATTATTTTGTCATGCATTTACTGAAATAATATTGCGTTAAGCGGCTTAAACAAAATTTCTATCAATAACTTAACAAAGTTTTGAAAAAAATAAATAAATTAAACAATAAATAATTTTAAAAAAATACCAAAAAGTCAAACTACTGGCATTTGCTGACAATACAATACGAGAAAAGAAAAGCAGAGGTTGTAAGGAAAACAAGGTAAAATATATAATTGAACTAACACAGAAGGTTTTAATCTTGATGTGATATAATTTATTTCGCTATAATGTCGCTAGAACACGAACTAAATCTTTTTTGATCATCTTACAGATCTACGCCTCGATTACGGCTCGAGTAAAATCACAATTTCTTATGTACACGCTAGAATATTTACAGTTGTTGGCCCATCCGAATATGATCTCGCTGACCAACTCATCCGAGTCCGACTCAATTGTCTCCATATATATAATATATATACTTCAATCTAAATAATTTAAGTAACTTCGTGTCGATACATAACTTTTTTTTTTTAAGGGAAAGGGACATATCCATCGAATGAAAAGGAAATACTGCTCGCTTAATAAAGTACATAGCACGGTTTACAGCACACTCGCATACACATAATAATACACACACACACACACTGGGAGAGCGTTCAATGATCATCATATGAGAGTCAAAAGTTTTGGCACACGAATAATAATAATAATAACTCTTGCTCAATCTTATATGGCAGTCAAGAGTTTTTTTTTCCACACTTCCATATATACACAGACTCATTCACTCACTCACGCTTAATATCTACGTCTCTCCGACGCGGGGCTATATATTTACAATGTGTCGCGCGCATATCTGACGCTTATATATATATATATGAACGAGCGAGTCTATAGGCCTGCAGGTATATTTTATATATATATATATATAGGTATGTACAAATTAGCCATTTTTCTCGCACGCTTATTGCGACTTCTTTATTTATGGCTTCGCGCCTCTGTATAGCCGCGCGTGTGCGCATATATAGTCCTCGTTACCGCATGCTCTTCTATACCCCAAGTACAAAATGCACGCGTATACCTTCGTACCACTCATATACACATACATACATACATACATACTTCGCAGAGATGGGAATTAGCTTCGCATTCTCTCTCGTGTGCGCGCGTGGGGGATTCTCTACACTTTCTCTCTCTCTCTTTCTCTCTCGAGCGATTTGTTTCGGAATTCCTCGGGGAATACGAGAGCACCGACGTTAATCTCTCTCGCCGAGTGCAAGAACGACAATTCGTCGATCGATTGCTTCTCTCTTCTCTTCTCTATACGGCCACCATCTTCTCCTCGTCGTCGTTTTATACAGTATGTTTTCCACTTCGAACGTTGGATTATTTGTATATAGAAATCATCGTTTAATCGTTTCTTCATTTCCTCGTTTCAGCTAGTTAGCAGGTAATAATAGTAGGTACGTGACAATCGTTAAGAGTTACCATACTCGACTGCTATCACAATGTAAATGATTTTCGTATATATAGTTTATGTATATATGCATATATATACGCATAATAACGCTCGACATACCGCCATCACAAAAGTTCGGACCGATATAAGTACCAAACATCCGTTGACGTCTGTACCATTTTTCGTAGCACACACATATATATGTACGTTACCTCGAACGTTATATATACTCTCTCTCTCTCGGTTTAACGGTACGCGTTGATGATTCCCATGCCCCGAGTACATCCGCTACTGGCGTGTGCCTAGTCCAGGCACAAAACGTCCAGCTACGCCTCCGAGCCACTTGAGCATTCGTCCGCCTCGGGGTCGATGTGCTCGTCCTCGTCGTCGTGATGGTAATCGGCCGTCTCCTGCTGCCATTTGCTCACGTGGTGCGTGTTCTTGTTACCAGCGCCGCCACCGTTGTTATTTGAATTGTTGTTCGAGCCTGAGGTTGAGTTGCTACCCGAGTTGCCGTTACCACCGCCACCACCGCCACCACTTGACTGTTGCTGAGCTTTTGCTTCTTCTTCTTGTTGCATACGTTTGTGCTTTGTACGGCGATTTTGAAACCAAACTTTTACCTGGAAGAATAGAAGAATAACAGAGAAAGATTAGTTTTTTATTTTTATTATGCTTTTTTGAAGAGGAAAAGAATATTGGGTTACGATTGTTCAAGTGTGTGTATATTTCTTCTACAAAAGGTATTTTTGGATTTTCAAAATGTAGAGATCGAGTATGTAACTCTAGAAGTGTATCCGAATAATTGCCATTGTCGGATATTCGTATATACAAGAGGCTGCGCGTATACACCAAAAACCGATGACTTTATAACCATAAATTAAACAGAGCTGTCACGATCGTGAGAGTACAATACCCTGACAAATTCCTACAATACAACGACTTCATATACTCTCCTCGTTTTACCAGAAAAAAAACTCGAATATATCGGTTATACGAAGGAAAAAAAAGAGTCTATCAAGCCAGTCATTCGCTATTATCTACTACGAGAACCATACAGCAGATGCTTGAGTATGGAAAAAAAGAGCAAAAGATCAAGCTGAAAGCTCAGCAGAAAAAAAAGACGACGAGAGAGAAAGCGTGTCACCACGGTCGCAGCCGCCATCTTCCTTTAACGTGAACGACCATCATCATCCCCCTTATAGATGTATATGTGTGTGTCTTGTACGCGCTTCGATCGATCTTCTGCCCCTCCCAGAGCAAATTAAGTGGCAACTACTTTACTTCTATCCCCTCGATTCTCCCTTTCTCCCCTCTCTATACAATATCGTTGAGAAGGGGAACCCCCCCCCCAAACATCCCCTAACCCCTGGTATCCGGCTATACAATAGCTTTAACTTTTATCTCTGCGTCTCGTTTACGAAAGCGTGAGTACGGAAGCGCACTCTAATTCTCGGTCTATTGTTCGGTGAGATCGACGACTGCCAAAACTAACTCGAGAGAAGAGAAGAGGAGAGACCGGCAGCAGCAACGATGCGAAGAATGCGAAAGGATGAGAGAAAGGGTAAAGATAGAAATTAGAGGGACGGAACGCGTGTGTATCAACGTGGAATATCGAAGCCCATTGTGTTTCGTCGCGTCTTGTGTGTAAATATGTATATGTATGGAGGCTGGACCTAAAGGATCTACAGCAGCAGCAGCAGCGTCTTTTGACGAGGGAAACAGTCGGCCGGCATGGATTAGCATCCATCAAAATGTTTGCTCGGCTAACTCGAGAGAAAGACAATGCCGCCTATTGGAGACGCATTTGTTTCTAATAATTGCACGCCGAAAGAAACAAAATGTTGCATTATTCTTATATAGATATAGTAAATATCGATGAAAGATATTTATGTATGAACTTTAAAGCGTACCTCTATTTTTACAATTAACATTTTAATTTTCACATAAAACTTCATTTTTCCATCTTCCAAATCTTCATCGTCCCGTCGTATTAAAATCCATATAAAAATAACCAAATCGCGGTCGTGAAGTTAAAGCAGGACACCGCTAGAAGAATACCGAAGCTCCCCAAATTACCATAATCGCATTACAAAAAGCGCGCTAACGATCGTTCCATCTCTTCCTCCCGTTCTCTCATCGTTCCCCGAGAGCAAATATTATCGTATCATGGCGTGCTCACTTATATATAGGCACATCGCCCCGTCGATAAAGGTCCGTCGCCCCCTTCACAACTTCTATACTATATATATATGTATATAAACTGTATATAGGGGAGACGAAGAGCTGGCCAATCGGGCGTCCCTTCCGCCGCGTAACGAGCGCGCCACTTAGCGAGCGATTAACCGAACAAATATAGAGAAGGCGTCTCTCGTCCTTCTTCTCCCCTTCTCTCTCTTTCTCTCTCCATTGCCATTATTCCGACTACTTACTCCACGCGCACGCTTGGGGTCAGGCTGAAAAAAAAACACAGAGATCAGAAGGGAGAGAGAATTAAGCGACGAACCTCGAGATTCCAGCTCGTTTGATCGAGTTATAAAACGCGTTGTTTCTCCCCACCACTACTACTATCAACCTAGTGCGACTTTTTCTCTCGCCCATTTGGTAATCGCACCCTCGAGGGGTGTATATATAGAGCTGAAGGGTAGGGGGATGCTCACTTCGTTGCTAGGACGACGAGCTCGGGGGCTGAGTCGCTACGGGATTGGACGGATTCTGCGCCCCCGATGAGGACACACCCCAAGGGGGTTGTTATATATGCGTGTGTGCGAGCGCGATTCGCGTGGAGCGGGGATGACGCGCATACTATGATGATTTTTCGCGCATATATGTATATAGGCTGTAGGGTGCGCTGCAGTAGCTTATACGCTTAAAAAAATGTTATGAAAGAATTAAGAAGAGAATTGTTATTGTAAGGTTCTACAGTATATAAATAATTAAAACAGTGAAAATTAAAGATTGTTGCCATGACTAAAACATACATACATACATACGCATATACACTGTACTAATTAATGGCCTATACAAGGCTGCTGTTTGAAAGATAGGATCGCCGTCATAAAAGTACTATCGCAAACCCCGTAAACCGCGAAAACAAATATATTTCAAAACCCATCATCAGAGGCGTAATTGAAAATTGAATGCCCGGACGCGCGCTCGCGGTAAACAGCCGTAACGAGCGCAAAACGCGCTCGTCGTTCGAAAAGTCCATCAAACACCGCCATTTCCAGAGACTTTGTTGTATATACCTACCGGCGATCGTTGAACTTGGCTCTCGATTTTCCGCGCGCGGCGATCCTCCACGGTGCAAGCGAGAGAAAAAAACAGAGGGGGCCTTATTGCAGGCAATTTCGCGCGTTCGCGTGCTGAGTGTTCGGTTTTTGCTCTATTAAGCGCGCGAGAAATCCATCTCTCTTCGACAATAAGACGTTTCTGTAAGTGAGAGGGTATATATACATGTATAACGTTATATATGTATAGGTACGCGCGTGTATATAATAATGCGCCGAAAGAGGAGACGCGACTTAGCGCCTCGAGACGAGAAGAGTCTCTCTCTCTCTCTCTTGGCGGGGATAATCGCCAAGCACAAGATTACACGGGACGATGGGGAGAGAGAGAGAGAGAAAGAGTGAGTGTATACAAGGAGGCGCAAAACGATAACGACGCGGGCGAGAGAAGGGGCGTAAAGTAGACAGGTTAGGGGAGTAAGAAAAGAATTCGCGTAATGGTATTGTATTAATTTGAGAAGTAAGAGCAAGAGGGTATAGTACACACAGGTCTTCTTGTTTCTTCTCCTCGACGAAGGATTTTTGTAACTCGATAATACCCCACGGCGCGTAATGACGTCCGTTGCGAAGAAGAGGTTATATACGCTCTCTCTCTCTCTCTTTCTCTCTCTCGTAATTTTTCGATCGAATTAGGTGCGCTGCTGCAGGCTCGTTACGCCACAGCGATTACAATTACAGCTTCACCTTCGGCCAACGTTAGCTCTGGAACGTAATCGTTATCTTTATGGCGCTCCTGCCTCCCTCTCCTACTCTCTCGGTGTGTTTGCATTTTTGACGGCGATCCCTCTAGCGGTTAGTTTGCAAAACTAATGGTTAACTATTATACGAAAATGCGTTTTGGAAAATTCTCTATTATTACGGATGTTGGTCTATTTGCGTTACCTCTATTTATTGGTAGGCTACTTTATGGTAAAATCGTCCCGACCATGTTTTAGGGTTATCGATATTTACAGTCTATAGTGTTATGGCCAAAGATAATACGCTAATCTTTTGCTATATAAACAAATAAGAAAAATCTAAATTCAATATCCAAAAAAGTCATCATTTTCACAATCTCTATATATATTTCCTGCACTATATTATTACAAAAGAAATGTTCAACGAATCGATACACGAAATCGTATACTATTATATATTCCACGACATCGCGCGCGCACACGTGGACACCCATCACATCACACGTCCCTTGTCTCTGAGCATATATAAGGCTTGGCCCTGTCAACACGTTCTTCCTTCTCCTCCTCCTCCTTCTCCTTCGGCGATTATTATCCTCGCCCTGTCGCCACGGCGCGCTATCGTCCATTTGCGTGCACGGCGCATATAAGGTGCGACGCGTCGCGTTCAACCATCGCATGAACCGACCGACTACTACTACTACTACTACTATCCTACGTGCATGCGCAAGCGCATAGAGGATCTATTACCTCTACGTGCACAGTCTCGTGTATGAGCAAGCGCATCGTTCCTGCACGATATATATCGCAGTGAGAGAGAGAGAGAGAGAGAAGGAGAGCTCATTATCTCACCTGTGCGATCGACATTCGTGATTTCGTCGTACGAGTATATATATGTGATGTGTATACATAGGCGAGTAGAGTCGAGTGTTGAGCGAGTTTTCTATTTCTATACGTAGCGCGAGTTACGGACTGTTCATGCTTCATTATGCGCTGGTCGTTGGTTAATAATGGGTTATGAAAGTCGATCGGTATGGCGTGTGTTATGTAAAAAGCTTGCGCGTGCGCGATGATGATGACGACGTGCGGACGCGTATATGTGTGTTGTTTGACTTTTTTTTTTCATCTTGTAATAATGCGAATGATAACTGCTGCTCTAATTACGGTGATTCTGTACTTTAATTTGCGATGAATCGACGAACGTACCGATTTTACGATCTGCGATTATTATGTGAAGTAATACAAGCGGGGCATACCGAAATCGTAAAATTTAACTGTTTTAATGAGGTTACGGTACAATCGTACAAGACTCTTTATAAGACATTCTCGAAGTGTGCAAAAATAGACGCAGGAAGGCTGAACAAGAAGAGAAAGAAAAAAGAAATCATATGATGATCGCAGAGTCCGGAAACGGCACGCCTATGTATATATATATACAACGGTCTCATTAATAATCTTACATAACGCGTACGATCGCGCGATAAATTGTTTTTCCCTTCGTGCAAAAACTCACGTGGAGTATAGGTGACAGTATAACACGCGCGCGCCTAAAGATCCGCAAAACGATATCATTACACGGCGCGCGCGCCTTATTAATTAATAATCCAATTAGCCGGGGCGACTACGGCAACTCGATATATACACGTGCAGATGAAGAGAGAGCGAGAGAGAGAGAAAGAGAGAGAGAGAGAAAAAAGAATTACAGAACGAGAGAAGGAACGATCGTCGGTTCGGTCAGCTTGATTAATCGAATCGCGCGGCGAGCAGTCGAGTTGGTCGCCGAGAGCAGCGTAATTATGCGCGTATTAAGAGCCGATATCTCGATGGTTATGCGAGTTATTATTATTATTATTATGTTTCGAATTTGTGTTCTCGCACCTGCGCTCGAAGATTGCAAAGTGTGAAAAATGTCGGCTGTCGTAAGGGTTTGATTGTGAGGATCAATAAAAATTGTAATTTTATGCTTGACTCAAATATTCCACTTTGCAAACGCAAGCGCGTATTATTCTTATACATTTACAAATGTCTTTTTGTCCGATGGTCAATTATTTATTTTCAACGTTTCCATAATAACGTAATGTGCACTAAGTATTAAGTAATATGTATAAGCTAACGGATATTTTACGAATTCCTGTCAATTATTTTGCATTTTATATATGTATATATATATATGTGTATCGGAAAATGATCGATAACCCGGCATCGATACGTGCGTTTGCGATTTTTTCTTTCTCTCTATCTCTCTTCGACATGGAAATTGCCGGTCTATTACAGGATTAGGGTCATAAAGTCTCATTATCAATCTATACACCCGTGTCGATACATTTTGATCGTCACGGCTCATTGGCGTAAACTAGTTCTATGTGAAATATGCCCAGGAAAGTTCTCGATTTCTCGCGAGACACCAAACCATATACCCTGTTTTATAAAATGTCTCTCCCGTGTATGACCGCCTCGCGCAAATCTAATAAAATCAAATTACACGCTATATACACGTTTATAAAACGGTCCTGTAGAAAGACAATGAAGAGAAAAAAAAAGTAATACAGCTGAGAACGCGCGCGCGCGATATTACGCTAAATTACACGGTTGAAACGAGTTCCGTTGAGGAAAAAGTCTTTTAATTAAACTATTTTCCTCAATCGCCTATGCCTATATATCGCATGTAAGCACGTTGAAAGAGCTCTTGTGTGTGTGTGTGTGTGTGTATATATATATATATATATATATACTAGGCACGAAAAACAATATTTCACTACTATAAGGCTAAGTACCTCCGCATACCGTTAGCTGTTTAACTCGCTCTCGTACGCGATTTTCCATCATCAAATACACAATATCTCATTATTTTTTTTCACTCGCTCTCGTATATGAAATAAAAAAAACCCTTCGATTGTAAAAGAACCAACGCGCGTGTCTCTCTTTGCACTTCAGTCTCGGCAAACACAGAACGAGAGAGAGAGAGAGAGAGAGAGAGTGAGAGGAAAAAAAAACGCGAATCGATCCCACGTACGAAAACACACATCTATATCCGCCCGAAGCGATGGAAAAATATCGAAGCTCGCATTCGAGTGTACTATTACAAAGGTAAACATATCGGTACGCGTTGCGAAAATAAAAAAAAAGAGAGAGAAAATGGCGCGTTATTTTTTCCACTACTCTCTCGTCCATTTCCAAACACACACATATACTCATATACACGCGTGTGTGTAAAATCTCTCTCGCTTGGAAAATTCACGAGGGTGTGTATATATATATATATATATATATATATATATAGCGCTTAATCCCCTCGCCGTGCGACGGTCACGCCCGCCGACACATTATATTTTTAATCCCCCCCCCCCCCCTAC
>JAYJLV010078974.1:0-7500 GCA_036873485.1 Torymus texanus
GAGAGAGAGAGAGAGAGAGAGAGAGAGAGAGAGAGAGAGAGAGAGAGAGATAGAGAGAGAGAGAGAGAGACAGAGAGAGAGAGAGAGACAGAGAGAGAGAGAGAGAGAGAGAGAGAGAGAGAGAGAGTCAAATGCTTCTCAAGTTGATAAAGTGGCCATTATAGTGGAGTCGGGAATAAACATAATTATTTAACTTAAAGTACCTCATATGATCCTTGTAATCCTTGTTTTATTGCACTATCACACTCCCGATTTTTATTCTATATTAAAAAAAATTTACTATTAATATTATGTATGAACCATATCTTTCAAGTATCTAAAAATTATACTTACAAAACCATCAAGAAGTTGTGATTTTTTCGAATCTGTTTCGTTATTTGTTAAACATTTAAGGTCACTACCAGCTATTTTTTGTATCCTGAGCTAAAAATATTATTGCAACATTTAATAATTTTGAAATTTTTACAACAAAATTTTATACTAAAAATGCATACTGTGCTTTCCAATTCCACAATTTTCTTTTTCAATTCTAAACACTCTGTTGACGAGCATTTACGATAATCTTCAATTTTCACATGAGCAGAATCTAATTCTTTTTCTAGTAAGTTTATACTTTCCTTTAAAAAAATATTTGCTTCTTGTTTACATTTAATCTAAAAATATTTATAATTGAGTAAATAATATTTGTGTGAAAAGGGTTTAAGTTTTCGTGAAATTTGTGAACAGACCTCACTTTGTAACATTTTAATTTGGTCTTGTAAATCAAATATCTTATTTTCCCATTCTGATACTTTGTCTTCATGAGTATCTTTATTTAATTCCTGCAATATATGTTAACTTAATTTACAAAATTATCTTTATAAAAAATAAATATTTTTAAATTATAACAGACCTGAAAAAGTTTTATTTTTAATTCCTCACATTCTTTCTGTAATTGCCTTAAATCTTCTTTTAGTTTAATTGTTTCATTTGTATTCTATATAAATGGATGATCATATTAGTTTTATATCATAATCATAAAAATGAAATCATCTAGTAGTTTTGAATTAAAACATAATATAATTTATACCTGAAAAGAATCATCAGTTTCTTGAATGCATCCAAATTCGTTCATCTGCAATTATATAAAATAAATATACAATTTATAAAAAGAACGTTTTATTTTGTATTAAAATTTAACCTGTTCTCTTGTTGCAATAATACTTTCAAGAACATCCTGCATTTTTGTATGGCAATTATCAACTTCACACTCGTACTTTTCCAAACGTTTAGATTTTTCTAAAAATGATTTCTCTGCTGCTTCATTATCTAATAACTAATTAAAATATTATGTATTAAAATGATTCAATTTGAGCTACTTATAAAAAGCAAATTACATATACTTACTACTTGATCTGATTTTTTTTTTAACTCCTTTACTTTGTATTCCATTACTGTTAATTGTTTTTTCAAATCCATCATAGTTGATAAGGTACAGCATCTTTGACTTTGAAATGTATGTATGTTATAAACTATTTGTTCTACTTCCTCTACTACTGAAACGAGTAGATCATTGCATGAATGAATTTCTGAGTAACCTAAGAAATTTAGCTGCAATTAAAATATATAATTTTTCATCATTTGAGAATATTATAACTTTTATTATTGAAACTAAGTTGTCTTACTTGAATATTATTTTGTACACTACTAAGGCATTTTGATAACTCTGATTGAGTTTGATTGAATTCATTTTTTATATCTTTTAATCTGATTCTATTATTTATTATTCTTTCACTATGTCTAGCTCTTTCTTCATCCTATAAAAAATTCTAATTAATTATCTTAATTATTATTTTTGTGCTTGTATATAAATAAAATGTATACCTGTAACTGTAATCGATTAATTACTTCTGTTATATTTTCCTTAGTTTTTATAAGATAATCTTGTACTTCATTTACTAATGTTGTAAGTTCTATGTACTGAAATAAAAATTATTATGATGACTTTTTATACAATTTAATAATATTTCAGTTATCTTCACCTGTGACTTACTTTACAATGTCGGGAATTCAAATTGGAAAGGACTGCTGATACTTCTTCTCTTAAATCTTCAGTAGCAGCTTGTACTTCTACTGTACATATTCTAAACTCTTCCATCATCCGAAATTGATGTAAAATAGATGCAAGAATCTATAATACAATAATTATATTATTTTTTACATTCTTGCAAATATTTGAGAATAGTATATTGCTACTAATGTACAAAAGAAGCAGTCGCAAGTCGAAGTTAATACCCAAAGTTCAAAAACGAGTGCGACAAATTTCTTTACACACATATCACATATACTATTTTTCCTAAAAAAACACACAAAATAATTTGTATGTAACTTACAGCTTCGTGTTCATTTTCTCGTTCACTATTTTTATTACAAGTCATACGATTGTTTGTAATCTAAAAATAAAAGTCCAATTAAAAATAATGTTTTATATATTCAGAATAAAATAAAATAAAATAAAGCATACCGTTGTCCTAAGTGAAGCTACTTGTTTACATTTATTTTCATAAAGTTTTGATAGTGTTTCAATACCAAATTTCATTCTTGAAATAATGTCTGTCAAGCCCAACAATATATTTTCTTTTACACACATCTGAAACAATAATAAAGAGATTTTCGGATAAAATACGGAGAAGAATCTCGGTTCTACATATTTTATTGAACTCGTTTGGCTGTCGATCCCAAGAATTCGTGCATTCCGGGCGTTTGTTTAAGTACTTTGCCCAAGCAGTATATTTGTGATTTGTACGCGCTTGGAGAACGCGACTACTTATCACCGTTGCAAACAATCTAAGCTACTTTTAGAGTCCGAAGCGGCTGTAGGTGTACACTTGTCATTAGGATTTGGCCTGAACACTTCAAAGTAGACCGGAGGATAAGACTCACCTAGGAGTGGATTAGCGAGCGAGCTACGAGAGAAGTGCACACCTTCCCGATAAGACTCTTTCTGTATTCCGGAATAATTGTTGTATATTCGACTCGTATAGTCGGTGTTGCGTTCACTGGTCAAAACGAAAATAATCATACCAATTCGCCCGCGCCGAGTGGCGGTACATGTCGGCACGCACCGTGACGCGTTTGAATTGTATCCTAGTACGTTGTTCAGAATAGAAATTGTTGTCTCACCAGGAGAGTGCACTACCTTCGGGTCCTGGATTTGGCTCAAACTTTGGGATAAGTTTTTGGGTGTAGAAATATAATGAAAGTTGTAATATTAGATCCTAACGCTCAAAAAAACTAAAAAAAAGCCTCTTTTTAAAACGGTAGCCATTTAACTTAGGAAAGTTTTAAATCTCATTTAATTATAAAAAATAAAACTAGACAAGATGTCCTTTCATTTTCTTTTTTAAGGATTACAAAATGTTGATTTCTTCCAAAGTTATAAAAGTTTCAAATTAATCATCGATAGTGCACTAAAATTGATTGTTTGATTGCCTGAATATTTTATGTCGAGAACTTTAGTTTTTTTGAGCGTTAGGTTCTAATATTGCAGCTTTCATTATATTTCTACACCCAAAAAGTTATCCCAAAGTTTGAGCCAAATCCAGGACCTGAAGGTAGTGGATCTCCTGGTCAGTATATAACTGAGGCTATTCTTCAGTCATTAACCTTAACTTAATCTTCTCCCGAGTACCGTCACCTCCGCGGTATTGTCTTACCAAAACGATGATCATTAACGAGTTTACCTCGCGAACTATCTAAATTTACTCCCGCAATACAGAGTTCTAGGGAACGAACAACACCGAAAAAGGAGAATTATCCAAATTCTCTCCTGTTACAAAATAACTCAAGCTACTACTATATAAAAATTATAGTTGCATAGAAGCATAAAATAAGAGCTCACCTCACATTTATTTTTAAATAACTTTTGTATATAAGTTACTTTGTTTGTTGTAGAAGAAATAAATTCTTTTATATCATCAATTGGTTGGTCCTATTAAAAAAAAATTTCGAATAGTATTAATAATAAAATTTTAATATTGCCAATATTCTTTTTTTAAAATATTTTTACTCGTCATAATTGTATAGACAGGAAATTCATTTCAACACCAGGAACAACAGTCTTTCATATCCTCATGGTATTCGATCTTCAGGACTAAAAGAATACTGAGATATACGCTCACTGGTGTTCAAATATTTCAATTGCAATATGCCTTTTGAAGTACTAGCTCAAGCTAATTGGATTTTGATAATCTCAAATATCTACTACAATAATTTTGAAGTACTTACTTTTTTTATCACTTTTGTTCTGTAATCATTAAGGTATACCCCCATTTCTTGTAATCTTTCATTTACTAAAGCATTAGTTTTCTCATATGTACTCTACAAATAAATGAAATTCACATTTTAAATTATTAATAAGTAGGGCATGGTATATTAATAAAATAAAAAAATCACCTTGTAATGCATCAAATCTGTTATAACATTTTCATAATCAGTCTTTATATCCGAAATTTTATTTTTATCTTCTATTAATGAAGGTAATAAATTAGTTAAATAAACCCAAATTTCACCCTTGAAGAATTTATGAAAATAAAGATTAATTTGTTTAAGTAATATATGGATATTATTATATGTTCTCGTGTTCTATACCTGGTTTTCCTTGGAAGAATTACTAGACAATGCTTCTTCCTAAATAACATAAAAATTATTTGTTTTATTTATTTTAACATAAGTTACAGTTTAATTTAATTCATATATATATACATGGTTCAATTGAATGGGTGAGATAAAAAATGGTTTAACAAAGATACCGCGAGGCTTCCGGAAGCCTGATTTTGATGAAGAATTTTATCTTAGCTTTCTATTGGTAACACTCAAATTATGGTAAACATATTATTTCGAGAGTTATTTTGGTTTGAAGAGGGGCTTGATTGTTCAAGATATTAAATATCAGACCCCATAAGTTCTAAGCGAAGATCCATTGGCAAAAACGCCGAAAATACGAGTATTTTTATTTTTAATAAAGAACATTTCCCCAAAGTTTGATCAAAGTCGGGATCCCAGGGGGCCTCGTGGTCTGCTTGTAAGTCCAAAACATAAATTACAAATTAATAGAAAGAAGGCTTCTTGAAATTGATATATCCTACTTATAGATAATGATTTAGAATGAACGTTATCACTACACATTCGTTGAGATTTACGCATAATATGTATGGAATTTGTTTATTTTTTTTAATAAAAACGTATAGTTGCATCTTTCGAATAAAATGTCTTCCTTAACTTGAAATTTTTTGCTTTGGACTTTAACCATTTTTTATCTTACAATTCAATTATAAATATCTCTATAGTATATTATGAAACAAAAATACAATTCAATAATTTTTTATAAGACACTTTCCACAAAACCCGGATCGTAATAGATCGGGAGTGAATAAGTAATATAAGTGAAAGCAGAGACTATACATTTTATCGTTTATAGTGTCACGGATAATGAGAAGTATAGAGTATGTTATCCCTTATACAATTATATCCGATTCGATACTACTTAGGACGATAGGGCTTTTTTGGAAATTGGTTTAGTGCATTTTCAATTGATATGCTTTGAAAGAAAAAAAAAATCCAGTACCAAGTCATAGTTTTATAACAATATAACAGTTTTTCTACCAATTTATACACTAAATATTTATTATAAAATTATTTTGAAAAATTAACATTTATAGGAGATAAATAAATTAGTTAGTGAATAAATATATATAATAAATTAATAAATAAAAGTTTAAGTTGATAATATTTTAGAGATTTTTGTCAAAAAAAAAATTTTTAGATTGAGGTAATATTAAAAATTTTTAACGAATTGAATACTTGAAAATGCAGCTTAAAATTTTTAAATAACGTTTTATTAAATCTAATTTAATGTAAAATTAAAATTAAGAGAAATTAGTCAAGTCACACATACTCAATTCTTATCATGACCTCATAGATGTCATGCACATTTTACACTTAATTAGGTTTTTGAATAAAAAATATATATTATTAACATTACCATCTCATGAAAATATTGAATTTTTATATATTTTGAAACATAATTTATTATATGTCATGAACAATAAAATTATGATAAATTTCTCTTACCTGAGCATTTTCTACTTGGTTACTTCTCTCATTAAGCATAGCCTTAAGTTTTGTGATTTCATTATCTCTGAAAAGTAACTTACTTTCATATTCTTCTAATTGTTTTGCAGATTCATGCAACTGATTTTCTACTGTTTTGTCTTCAAACTAAAAATAAATTTATTATTGGTTGTAGAATATATTTTTGTAGCAGTTCAACATTTTGTTATCAACAAAATAGTGATTTAAAAATTT
The DNA here is from genome assembly GCA_036873485.1 of Torymus texanus. Classification (NCBI taxonomy): domain Eukaryota; kingdom Metazoa; phylum Arthropoda; class Insecta; order Hymenoptera; family Torymidae; genus Torymus; species Torymus texanus. The sequence continues at coordinate 6,346 of JAYJLV010078974.1, forward strand.
TGGTTTAATTAAAATTTGATTATACTCACATTAACACGTGGTTCCTCACTGATTCTGACTTTTCTGGCAGAATTTAAACTCTAAAAAGATATAGATTGTTAGTTAATTTTTAAATAAACTAAATATTTAATAATTATAAATAATCAAAAAGTTCAAGGCAATCAAGCTAATTTATATTCAATTACTTTAGTTTGAAATTCAATCTGGCTCCTTTCAAAAAGAATATTTTAAATATTAAAAATTTCATAAAAATAGTTTTTACTGTTTTGTAAAATCAAATAGCAAAAATGAATTAGAAAAAGGATTTTTATACATTTATCATGTTCTGAACTTAATTTGATAGTACAGGATTTTTTTCGCACATATCTTTTATAGTATTATCCAATTGTTTTCGATTATCAAAACTATTTTTCTGTTTGTATGGAATTCCTTGAAATTTTTTATGTTTGTTTCTTTTGGTGGAATCGACATGGCTAGGGTTAATGAGTAAAATACCACATTTGGTACATATGAAAAGAGACTAGAAAAATTATTAAACGGTTATGAAAATAATATTTTTAATTATAAAAACGACTTTTATAATAATTAATATAATTCTAAAACTATTTTATAATAAATTTTCCAATATAACAAAGCTGTACTATAAGAATAAGAATTTAAAGTAATGAAAGAACTTACTTGCTTATCGCTTTGTAATTTCTGAATGAGTTCATTTTTAAATATCACTGTACTTTCTGATTTCTGAAGGTTTTCTTCAAGATTCTGTATTTGATTTTTTAATTTCACTATTTTATCATGTTTTTGAGCTACTTCTTGAGTCAACGCATCACGAGTTTCTGAAGCTTCCTAAAATAATGATTATTTTTTTAATTCATATAAAATTAAAAAACAAATTAAAAAAAAATAAAAGAAAAGCACAAACTTTTTCTACTCGTGCAAAACGTGCACTAAGGCTTTCATTCTCCTTGCATTTTTGATTAATTTTAATTTGAAGATCATTTATAATAGCTGTGTATTTATTTAAATCTTCATCGAAACCACTTTTCATAAACTGACTTTCCTCATTATCATTCACACTGGAAATCTGAATAGCAATAGAATTTTTTGGGAAGTAGTTAAATATTACTAAATCTTTTTAATCATTAATATATGAAT
>JAYJLV010078974.1:10000-14549 GCA_036873485.1 Torymus texanus
GAATTGTACGAGAATACTCAAGGCTTCGCTCTCGGAGTTGTCGCCGCTGCATGCCGCTGCTGCAGACGATGCCGCCTGGGTCGAGAACATCTTCTTCCTCGTCTTCACTCCCCCCTTATATACCGCAGCTCCTCACCTCTCAATAGCTGTGTATATATACACACACCCTCTGATTCTTAGGATACAACTCGGACGGACGACAACATGCTAGCTCGCCATATTTTTCGCGCTAACACACGGGCGATGAGCCTCGCGACTGAAATGTGTGCGTGTGACAACGTAAGGTGTGAATATATACTTATATACCTGCGTGTATCGTACGGTCGCGCGCGCGCGCGTATATATATATGTCTGTCGAGAGCGATCGCACACGGAGGACTGCTGCGAGACATATAAGTAAGAGGGTTATCGCGCGCGAACCCGCCCGCGGCAGACAGGCAGACTCTCTCTCTCTCTTTCTCTCTCCCACTCAGCACAGAGCAGCTTTTTCGGGCACTCGCGCAGCGACGAGAGAGTCACGTTCGCTGCTATATACACTGCTGCTGCTGCTGCGCTGCTGCTTTGCTCGTGTTATACTTACGCACGCGGAGAGTATTATTATATATAGAGAGCCGCGTCGCGCATAGCGTTACACACTACACGTATATATATTGTATATATATCTCAAGGGAGCCCAGTGTGTATTTGTGCGCGGAGGTATGTAGTATGGGTGTGTATATATATATGTAGTAATGAAGTCAAGAGAGAGAGGCTCGAACGCGCGCGACGGTCTCTCAGCTCTCTCGTCAATCAAGGTTTCGACTGCGCTTATCCTTCTTTTTTTTCAGTTCGGCATTTTTTTTTTCGCGACGTATATATGTACACTTACAATTTTTATGCGGCGGCGATAGCGCCGAGTGTATTTCTTATGTTTATTAATGGAATGCGCGCGAGTCGTTGCATTCTGCGTTCATTGAGCACAGTTAAAATTTCAATACTGTTTTAATTAATGCACGCATTGGGAGCTAGAATTTTTGCTATCATATAAATTAAAAGTTGAGGTTTGTTTTGACTGTATAAGTTGACATTTCCTGTGTCCGTAATTCATTTTTATTAAAATAAAAAATAGTGTCTTTTTAGTTTAATAAATTAGGTACTGTCAAATAAAGATATATGTAGGTACTTTATATCAAAATGTACAATTTAATAAATATCTTTATTCTACACTCGACCAAAACGGCCACATTTTGCCCCCGAAAATAGGGGCAAAAGTTGGATATTTTTCCCGCAAATACCATTTGCGGGTGAAAAATAAAATTGGTGAGTCAAAAGTAATTTTTTTTTTTTCCTGTAATAATATTGTTTATTTTGTAATAAATCCATGAAAACGATGACTTTTTCAAAAAAATAAAAAATATTAATTATAAAATAAAGTAAATCTTTATTTATTTAATTATCATAAATATACAGAGATTTACAAAAGGAGATACGTTTCGAGGTATGCGCGCGCATTCGCATACTTTTAGATCCACATATAGCAAAATATGAAAAGGTAAAACGTGTCGACCCCGCTTTTCAGAATCAAAAGGTGGTCACGGTCGAGTGTGGAATAAAATACTATATGTAACACGGGACGAAAGTAAATTTTTCTCTTGGGTGGTTACTGCACTCACGAAAAGATTTTTTACGAGGGTGTGTTTACTGCCCGAGCGAAAATCTGCTACTTTCGCCCTTTGTTACATAATGTACTATTTCATTAAGCTCCATTATCATTTTGGAGCAAATTGCAGTAATCGAAATTATCATCGTAAAATAATCAAGTTTAATATCGTAGTAGAGTCGGGAATTCTTTATATATAATTCAAAGCAATGCTACAGTACTTTTATAATTAGTATTAATAAAACAGTTATCAAAATCTATTTGAAATTTCTCTTTTGAATTTCCCTCCGGTAAACAGTAAGCCAATCATTTTTCATTATGAAACATAACAAAATGCATTTTGAACTTGTTTCATAACTGCTGCTTTTATGTACTTTCTTATAATAAATTGTACTATATATATAAGGTGCTGTAATTTAATGCAAAGTCAAAATGGAAAAAATGGTTTTTAGAAATAATGTGTTGAAGAACTTTTTTTTAAATAGAACTAGTTGTGTAATAATTATATAATTGGCCTAATTGTTTATTTAAATAATAAAAACATCATTTTAAAAAAATAAAAACAATTCGATCTTGAATATATTTATTTTAAAGCAAATAATGGGCCCACCAAAACAAATTTATTAATATGTTATAAGCTTACATAAGTATATCTAAAAATCCTGATAGCCATCGATTGAATCGGATTGATATTGCAATACATGAATATATTTCAATCCATTTATTTTAATTTTAGAATATCTATAATACAATCGTAGCTAATCGATCGGAATATTGTTAAATTTTTATCCGCTTCGAAAGCTTTATATATATACTCGTGACTTTGCTTCATAGCACCCCATATGTCTAGTTGCACCCCGACTTCCGTCCATTCGAAGGGTGCGAAAATAGTTTCAACTTGTATGGCTTTTGGTATATTACATATATCCATACATAACGTCGCTTGTATTGTATTACGGAGTACCGCGGACAAACCAGTGTAGATTCTTAGCTGAAGAATAGTATAGTCTTTTGTAAAACGGAGTGGTGTATATAAATATAAATTCGTGACATTGTGTGATTAGTCTATTTACAGGTAGGTAAATATTGACGGAGTAGAAAACGAGGATAAAATGGAATCCCGTATCTTGTCTTGAATTTTTATCAAAATTGTTAAGACATTATTTATTCAGCTACCTTTAAATTCTCAAAGGTATTTTATTTGTTCATTATATAAATTTATATGATAGAAGTTTTATATAAAATAACGATATTTTTTAAAAATATTCATATATTTTACAATAATATTGAAAATATTCATTAATAGTTTTTCATAATAGCTTTTACAAAATACTGTATAATTGTATAATTTTTTTTTATCTGACAAAATGACATTATAGTCTAACATGTAATGTAAAATTTAAGAAACTAAATCTATATTTGACATCAACTGCAGGTTCTGGAAAATTTTGTGGAGATTGAATAAGAGCGAGTTTTCGATCAATCACAGCTTGGATACGCGGTTAGAGCAGTGCAGATATTTATAGATAAAACTAATCAAATCAGACGTTCAAGAGATATCGTTCGTGCAACTTTCCAGTTTTCAGGCAGCATAAATGTCTCATCGCACCTATCTCCTCCCTAATTTTATCGCTACAAACTTCTGTGCGTGAATCACACTTAAAATTTCTCACCCGAGAAACCTTTTATCTTTATTTTCGTCTATAAAACTCAAATAACAATCATATACTTTAACAATAAAATACTAAAAAAATAAAGAATTAAAATTTTCTGAAATATTAATATAAATCCGATTTCACTCATTAACAATCTAAAAGTTTTAATGAAAAGGTATAATAATTCATTCATATATACATTATTATAAATTGCCTGAGTTCCACCCCGTACACATCGTAATCAATCAGTGCACTCATAACCGGGAAATTATTTATTAACAACGCAACCGTGAACTGTTTATTAATATAACGTAACTCCTCTGCTCGCTACTGACGTAAACTCCAATATATAATGCAATTTCAAATCATGTAATATAACTCACGGCACGCGTTCCTTCTCCTATTCCCGCTCGTAAACTCGCGCGCGCGCGCTCACGTATGATCGTAACCACGGACTCGGAAAATTATAAAAAAAAAAAAAAACTAACATCAATCCCTGCTCCAGTAATCAGCTAAAACTGTGCGCCCTCCGACAATATATAGCACAGCAACAGCAATAGAGAAAATAATGGAGCGGAATAATACGGCTGTATGGTGACAAATCTAGGGGACTCTATATAACCGCGCCTCTCGTTCGTGCCCACGCACACACATAGACAACAAGCGCAGGACAGAGAGCGCGCGAGAGAGAGAGAGAGAGAGGGACATGACTCCGCGCATCATCCCACGCAAAAAAACCAAGAGAGGGAGAGAGAGAGCGTAAACGACAGGGGGACTATATACAAACTCTCTCTTCTATCGAGGGGGTCATACTTATATATGTATACGAGGACGCAGAGAAATGGGAGAGGCGCAGGCAGTAAAGGCAGGCTCCGTACACAGCTGCTGCCGATAACGGCGACGCATGTGTGATGGGCGCGCGCGCGCGCGTACGTTTGCGTGCATGAGCAGCGGGTGACGGCGAAGAAGAGATGACAGCGGCGACGCTACTGCTATATGCTGTTGACCTGCGCGCGTTGTCGTCGCTCTCTGTTGACTTTCCTAGCGTGCAGTTAGTGCACGCTACGCTGCAGGATTGTATATTACACTAACGGCCGTCGACGGCTGAGCATCACGCGAAAAAAAAATTATATATATATATACATACATACACACACACAGACGAAACGCGTGCTCCGATTTATATACCTGTGCGGTTCGCACTCGGCTACGTGCGTGCGCGAGAGCACGAAACAACTAAAAGCCGTGTGTGTGT
>JAYJLV010078985.1:0-14548 GCA_036873485.1 Torymus texanus
TTCAATACCTGAAGAATCAATACTATCATATGCAGACGACACCGCAGTAATAATAACAGGAAAAAGTTGGCTAGAAACTGAATTAAAAATGAATAGATATTTACAAATCCTATCTACCTGGTTAGCCTTAAACAAATTGTCCTTAAACATAAACAAAACATTATACATGGAATTTGGCAAATGCAATTCACAATCGCATAGTCAAATTATGCGCCAACCTAGTTAAGCGTATAACACCGTAGCAAGCGACTATAGGCGCTGCAAGACATCCCTCAACTGTCGACTAGAGTAACAGCCGCGGCTCACGCACACAAATGTCAGTGACCGAACGTGGTTTCTTGTGCGAGACATCATTTGTGTTTTAATAGTTTTTTTGTGCATTCTCTTGCTTCTCTGTGGTGCCTCTTTTTCTCAATCTTTCTTCTTTTCTGCTTGATAAGCAAGCTGCCAGTGCTTCCTAACCTCAAAGGGGCGCCGGGAGTCTCCCAACTCACCGCTCCGCTTCTCTCTATTCTTACACTGTCTTTTTCTCATGCCCCCGATGCTTTTTCTCACTCGCCTCCCTCAACCATGGACAATCTTTCCAAAGATTTCAAAGGCTTTCCGCCCCTTCCACCCAGCCCCAACGACCCAAACAATCCACTCAACTCTTCCTCTCCTCTCAGTGACGCTGCAGCTATAGATGCTCTCCTTTCCTACAACAAACAAAATCTGCTTGTCTCTAATTCTTCTGGACTTCTTTCAGATGAGGAATCTATGGACTTCACCTCTGTCTCCTACAAGAGGAATCGCAACTCTGCAAAGGATATTGTGAATACCCTGGAGATTGATCCTGCTAACTCTAGCTCTCGTCCAACTAAAAACAGGAAAACTCTCACCGACTCAAAAGGCTCTTTCCCCAACACTCAATCAGCCTCCTCGAGTACATCTCTCTGTCTCTACGGCTTCTACTGGTTCTATCTCATCGAAAGTCTCAATCGCAGAATCCTCAAAGCAGATTCCACCTCTGAACTCTCCCCCTCCAGAACGGTTCGCCAGGAGTTATCATCGCATCTTTATCTTTTTACGTAGGCTACCCCGTCTCTCCCTACGTTCCTCCCACTAAAATGTGCTATAATTGTTTCAGGTTTGGTCATCTTATTGCTTCTTACAGGAGCAAGGCAATCTGCAAAAGATGCGCCAAACAAGCTCATGCTGAGAATGACGCTCTGGCAAGCCTCTCTATCGACAACCTTTCCTCGGACGCCTCTCTCTCTGCTAAGTATGACTCCCTTACCTCTTTCATCCTCCAAGCGGTATCTAACGTTTCTAACCCACCCAGCTCTCCTACCTCCTCTTCGAGTGCCCGTCCCAAGCTTCCTGAGCCTTCTTGGTGGGACGAGGACTGTTCGTCAGCCGAGTCTGCTCGTAAGCTCGCTCTGAGGAACTTTCGTCATGACCCCAACCTCATGGAGGAGCTTCTGGCCACGGAAGAGCAAGCAAAACTCACTTTTCGCCTAACAAAAAAGAAATCCTTCGAATCCCTCTGTTCCTCTCTTACTCCCTTCTCTAACCCCAGAGCCTTCTGGGCCACGGTCCGTAGGTTCAAGCACCGCCAATTAGGCCCCTCTGATGCTCGTAAAAATCTGGCGAACATAGAAAAGCAACAGGACCTATTCCCGTCCACCTGTCCCCCCTCATGCTTTTTCCCTAACTTCGCCTCTGTCTTTCGCCCCTCTCCTCTCTCTCTGGACACCTTTACCATACCCTTCTCTTTCTCCAATCTCTCCATCTCTCTTAGTGTCTTCGTAAGCTCAGTCCTGCACCCGATCTAAACAGAATAGACAACCTCCTAATCTCGCATCTACCCGACAACACTCTCCTCTCTCTTCTGTCTATCTTCAACGACCTCTATGCGAAGGGAGAGTTTCCTTCCTCCTGGAAAGAATTTCTCGTTTTCTTCATCCCCAAAGGCAACACAGACAAATTCCGCCCTATTTATCTAGCTCAATTCCTTTTAAAGGTGTTCGAATGGATGGTGCGTCGCAGACTAGACTGGTGGCTCGAAAGGCACCTGTGTCTTCCCAGATATCAGTTCGGTTTTAGGAAGCGCAAATCCTGCTCGGATAACCTTGCAATTATCACGTGTGCAATCTACTCAGGTTTTGTCTCAAACTCTTTCACCGCGGCCCTTTTTCTAGATATCAACCTTTGGCAGCGTCGAACCTGGCATCCCTGGCAACGCCTACAAAGGCGTCCCTCAAGGCTGCTGCTGCAGCCCCTCAGCGTATAATGTCTATACTTTTGATCTCCCCTGCCATATCGACCCCAACTGTAAATATCTATGCTTCGCCGACGATGTCGCTCTCTTCGTTACCTCTCCGGATCTTCACTTTTGCCTTCAAGTCCTTCAAAATAGTCTCAATCTCATCAACTCCTATTTCAACTCTATCGGACTCTCTTTGGCCCCCCAAAAAACCCAATTCATAATCTTTAACCGTAACCACTCCGATACTTCCATGGCCTCTCTTCGTCTGGATGATACTACAATAGTTCCCTCCAACCAAGCCAAACTTCTTGGGGTCACCTTTGATCCTAAACTTTCCTGGACTCCCCAACTTAATCAGTTCATCTCTAAATCTACTCCCCACATTAACCTAGATCGTTCCCTCTGCGATACATAGTGGGGAGGGCATCCTAAGTCTTTCTTTCAGATTTATAAAACCTTCGTCCTCTGTACCTTCGACTATGGCTCCATAGTTCTCCTCCCTCGCGACTCCTTCACTCGAGAAAAACTTCAAGTAGCCCAACGCAGAGCTCTCAGAGCCTGCCTTGAACTCCGTCGTTCTACCCCTAACCGAATCGTCTATGTCGAATCTTGCGAACTCCCCCTCTCTTTGAGACCCAAAAAACTTGCCTTTAAAGATAACCCCTCTATCGCAGCAGTAGAATCTCTCTTCGACCTACTTAATAATCGCGATACCCTCAACCTCTTCAATCTTCCAATTCTGCGCGCCTTTGCCCGTCTTAAGAGATACCGCACGCTAATTCACTCCTCCGATGTCCTCCCCTGCACTTACTCACTAGACTCTCAATGTTTCTCTCCTAAAATCATTCTAGACGAAGGTTGAGCCAGTCAACGTTCCTCCCGTCCCAGCCTCGAATTCTCTCGTTTCTTCCAGAATTTCCTCTCTTCCTCGGTGTCCTTCACCGACGGGTCTAAAACCGACCTAGGTTCCTACGTCATCTTAGTCATCTTCTACCCTAAGCTCAACCTTAAACTCCGCTACAGAATCTCCTCTCAAGCCTCAATTGCCACAGCGGAAGCTCTTGCCATCCAGATTACTCTGGAGTACATAGAAGAATATGGCATAAAGAACGGTATTATCTTTACCGATTCTTTGAGCACCCTGGAGACCATTGAGAGCCTCAATGACTTCATCTCTTCCTCTTCTCCCAGCATACTCAAAATAAAACAAAGCCTCGAACGAGTACACGTTTCTAACCTCCTCGTCCGCCTTGCTTGGATCCCCGGTCACTCCGGCATCCCTGGCAACGAGACAGCAGACCATCTCGCTAAACGTGCCATAAGCAACGGCAATCACCTTAATTTTCCGCTCCCCTTCTCCGACTTTTATCCACTCTGTCTCTCCATCACTCGCTCCGAATTCTCTAACTACCTCACCAATTATCGTTCTCACACCGGCTGTCAATATTTCTCCCTTTTCCGTCTCACCTCTCCTAAACCCTGGTTCAAGTCCTGCTGCATCGCAGAGCGAGAAGCCATCACCACCTTCTGTCGCATGCGTAGCGATCACTTCAATCTCGCCTTTAGCCGCTTCCGAAGAAATCTATCTGACTCACCTCTCTGCGCCTGCGGCGCAAACGAGGACCTTAACCATATTTTTTGGGCCTGTCCTCTATTCGATACTCAATGCTCAATCCTCCTTAAAAATCTCGCCAATCTAAAACTCTTTCCCCCTTTCACCATCTCGTCCTTTTTACACCTTCCCTCTAACAGCACTGTCAGCATCCTCTTTAGCTTCCTAAAAGAATACAACATCAGCATTTAATCTTCTCCTCTCCCTTCTGTTCTGCTCTTTTACTTTTCTCTTTTCCCTTTTTCTCCTCCCTGCTTCCTCCTCTCGGGCCCGAAGTCTCTTCGGACCCTCGAGGAAAAAGGTGCGGCCTCAACCCCTCTCCCCTGGGGTCTCTCCCCCTAAGCTCTTTTGCTTTCTGTTTCAGATACAAAAGAACCTCATCTTCCCGCAAAGGAAACCTGGACCTCCATTGGGATGTGAATTACCGACGTTATTTTAGAAAGTGTACATCTTTAACAAATATTAATAGAAATACTTCAAAATATTTTTGAATATAGTATTTACGTATACGGAGCGTCCGACAAGTTTATTTTTTTAAGAACATATTTAAAAATCAACCAATTCAATAAAAAGTCGTAATGTCGGTAAGTAGAAATCTGTATTTCTATAATTTTGATCTAGTTTCGAATGAGCATATTTCATTTAAATGCTAATAAAATCAGTTGAGAAAATTTCTGTGTATAGTAATCGCATATACGGAGCGCCTGACAGGGCCGTTTTTCCAAATAAACACTTAAATGATAATTTATTAAATTATGAAAATCAGTAGATTTTTGGGTTTCACATCGCCTTAATTTAATTATGAAACGGGTCAATAAATTACAAAATTAGTAATTGTTCAATGAATTCTTGTAACTTATTCAAGAAATTTCTATTTTTGTGACAATTCTGGTAAATTTATGACCATTTGTAGTATATTTGTATTATACTAATATTGTAAAATTTTAAAATGTTCATAATTTGAAAGCGTATAGGAATTTTGTAAATAAACAGATAAATATACATTAGCCATCATATTCACCTTCAATGTGAATAGATAAAATAAACTATAACTACGATAAACGAAACAAATGATGGACTTATCTGGTTACGTTGAATTGTAGCTTTACGGCAATCTTTTTGCTACTATTGAAAGTGGTAAATGTAAAAGGCCTATTTGGAGATACAAAACCCGGGATTATCTCAATTTTCAAAAAAAGTGGACATATTCGGTTATTCCGGGAAGCCACAGAAATGAACTCAATGAAAAGTCAAGTTGTGAAAAAAAAGATACTTTGTTGAAATTTTTTTTCAGATTTAGACTAGTAATCATAGTTAGATGGCACCCAGAAATTTTCTGAAAGACTTATCATGGTATTATGAAAATTATTCAACTGGTTAATAGCCACAGCTCCTTGCTGCGATGACTTCTATATAGTAAGTTTGCACATTTATTACTTACTTCTCAATGGAGATAAGTACTCTAATCCACTATAGCTTTTAAATTCCTTTTTTTCAAATGATTTGCTTACATAATATTGGAATAGGTTTTAGAATCACCATTTCCACTGTATATATCCACTATATATTTTATATTCTTATAATCTTTTGAATATGTTAATCATAGCAGCAATTTCTATTGTTGCAACTGATTTCAAATAATTCCTTTTATAGATAAATTTATGCATACTCAACTATTCCCCACATCTTTTCATTGATGCAATCAACTATCCCACGTTTTTTCATTCAACGCGGTTAATAAGCCACTACTGCCTAGTATGTACTTTTCCAGCTCATGGTTATGTATGTACTCACAGGGCAATGATAAGCTATATCTTTTCTTGTAATAACACAAAGTTTAACTTAAATTAAATTAAATTAACTAATATTTTGAACTTGGGTGCAATTATTTTTAAGACTCATTGATAGATTTTGTTGGGACAAAAAGCAAATTATTTATACTCAAAGGTATACTAAGTTATAAGTAACTCAAACTTTAAACTTTATTTTTGAAAAACTTGTTTTTTTGTGTCACGGGGTCTTTGGTACATAAATTTTTTGGAATGAGTCAAGGGTATGACTTGAAACTTTAGGATCTTTGTTTCTATACCTTATAAAAATTTCAGAAAAAAATAAATTTATAGAAATTTTGAAACAACACTAAAAAATGAAAACTTTTATTAAAAATCAACATTAAAAACAATTTTTAAAAAGTAGCAAACTATACGCGTAAAGGGTATAAAAACCAAGATCCTCCTAAAATTTCAAGTCATTTCCTTGACTCGTTGAAAAAATTTCCTGCGGCAAAGACAGTCAGCCCAAAAATGAGAATGGTTCAATTAACATGATGTACAGAAAAACTCAAAGTTAAATATTACTTTATAATAAGCGCAAATTACAGGTAATAATACTACATATCAGTAGAAAAAATTTTAAAGTTAAAGGTTAAAGCTCGAATTAAATATTAATAAAATTATTTACTGTGTTTTTCAGTTTTAACAATGGCTTGTCCCCGTAAGGAAAAGACTTGGACAGTCCACAGTTCGTGTAAATTGGCACCCGAGCCGAAGACGAAGGTGGCATACAAGAGATGTAGACTGGCCAATTTTTCTCCCCGGTGCGTATGCTATTTTGCTCATACCGCACCAAAAGTGCCATATTCGCGTTTCGAAATCGGAAGCGAAAGTGGTACTTTCGGCGAGGGTATAATGAAAAATTAATTTCCATTATTACTAACATCTAAAGATACTATTATGAAAGTATATTAAATGTGTGTGTATTGATCTTACATTGTTAATATTTTATGTGATTGAGAGCTGAAGAGTTGTACTTATAAAATTTATTTTAGTAAATTATTTTGTACAGCCAAATTTTGTTCAAAACTTTTGATAAAACTTAAATTTACGATTTTTTAATATTTAGGAAGGAATACTGATCTGATGTTAATACATTATAGATTTTTCGTGAAGCTCCAACAAAGTATAGCTATACATTTATAGACTTTTCCTAATTTTATAAACTTAATTCGATTTAAGGTAAGTTTTCACTTTAATAAAAGCAGGCACACATATTTTTGTAAACAGTAAAAAAAGAAATAGATACTTGACAAAAAAGGAATATTTTTACAAATACAAAATAAATGTATGTGCAGTCACGTAAGTGATAATATTTTAATTTTTTTTTTTTTTTTGCGAACTTATTTTCGTAAAAACCTAGCAAATAACAAGAATTTTATTAGTTTTTTTGGGTTCTTGACAAAGTCGCAGGAGTAACAATGAGAGTATTTACCTCTCTGTTATTTACCTTGGTTATATTATTGACATTTTACGAAGTACAATCTTGTTTATTTGATTGCCTTTATGACGACGATGATGAAGATTCATCTGACGTTTCGTCAGGTAAAATGCATTATATCAGTATTTTTTCATTCGTGATGGCAGAGAAGATAAGTGATTTCGAAAAAATATGATAGAAATATTGTATACTTAATTTGAATGAATAGAGTAAGTGTGCCAATTACTGTGTTCATTAAAGTGACGTCCATAGTATTTAATCAATTAATTATTTCTTAATTTTCAATCATCTCAAGACCTTTGTACGATAATTATTGTGCACTCGCTACATACCTTTTTTTAAACTCTCCTTAAAAAAACTAGTATTTTAATTCTTGATTTGACTCAAAAAGTGTTTCTATCTTATTTTACATAATTTTACAATATCGTCGAGTGGGAGGAAGAAGGTTCTATTTGAGCTGAGCGCTGAAAAAGGTTCTATTTGAGCCAAGCGCTCAAGAGGGTTCTATTTGGATCGAGCCTTCAAGAAGGTTCTATTTGGGCCGAGCATTCAAGAAGGTTCTATTTGGGCCGAGCGCTGAAAAAGCTTCCATTTGAAACGTAATTTATTTATTAAGAAAAACTCTAAATCTCACATCATAAATATTCATTCATAATAAATTTTAATCCGTTTTCAAATCTATAAGTAATATTACCAACTTAAATTTTGATAAAAAGAAATTGCATTTCAAATAGAACCTTCTTGAGCGCTCGACTGAAATAGAACCTTTTTCAACGCTCAGCTCAAATAGAACCTTCTTCCTCCCATCCGACGATATATGTCTCTATAGATTAATTTTTGTACAAGAATATTTTTATTTGTATTTTATATAATATTTTGACCGTGGATATTCTTCAATACAATAGTGTTGTAAATATTTAATTTTTTTTTTTAAATTTAACGCAAACAAATATTTTAAAATAATTAACATACAATAGACTAATAATTTGTGTTGAATAAACGATTCATTTTGAACGAATTCAATTGTCCTGCGTAATGCAATAATACATTGATGAACAAAGTTTAAAATAACAGGTTTTGTTTATTTTTGGAACAAAATTTCATTAACTTTTTTCCAGAAATAAAAAAAATATTGTTATTTTTACCTCAAAACTTGTTGAGCAATGCGCTGCAGATTACGCATGACAACTGGGCTAAGATGTAAATAGCAATTTTGGCTTCCTTCTAGAGAAAGCTTTGTAATAGTAAAAATTTAAGTTTTACTAAAAACATTGAAATATGCAAAATATGTTTATATTATATGTATATTATGCAACTAAAAAGGTAAAGAGTTGGCCGGTCCAGAGCACTCCCAGCCAAGAATGGGGTGGCAAATATGTCCTTTGGGGTGACCATCTTGGCAACTGGGTTAATAGTACGATAGAACTATCACACGGTCTTAAATATAATATCAGTAATCTTAACACTTACGTGCATCTTCGTAAGAATTCAAAAATAGAAGAAATATTAAATTTCAATTTATGTTCTTAGATACAAGTGAAAATCCAAAGAATTCCAGAAATCCTAAGATTACTAATTATTACATTATACAGAAGATAAATTTAGAACTACCGAAACCAGAAAAAGATAATAGCAGGAATGAAACAAAACCTTCAGGTATACATTTAAGTTCAATATTTTATTTTGAAATTTTAATAGAGTATTTGGATTTCAAAAACTATACAAGGATAGCATTTTTCAGAAAAAATTACTGTAAAATTGGCGTCAATCGAGATACAACTGTTTTTTTCGAAAATTATTACGCATATTTCATGTAATTATTGCTGTAGTGTTAGGCAAATTTAATATCCGTAAGTTAAGTTTTACAGGATCACTCGGTAACTTTTTCGTTTAATAAATTTTCCAAGGAAAGTATTACAAAATTGTAGGGGTTTTGGAACTTTTTACTAGGCTCTCAAAGTAATTTTTTTATGGTTGTTTAGTACAATATAAATTGAGCGATCGAGATTCGTTCGGTTTTCGAGTATTTTTGCGAGGTATCTCGATTCTTTGCGAGAATCTCGAGCGGATCGAGAAACAGAGGGCGCGCGTAGCGCGCCAAATAACACTAGTAGTACAAACTTTACCCTGACATAAAGAGCATATCGAAATCGGTGGCGCTGCTGGCGCCGTTTGCGACAAGCACGTTTTAGATGTGTATACAATCTATAATTAAAGATATATAGTTATTAACTTTGCAATAAATTCATTGTTATATGTGTTCTGTCAAATAAAACGTAAAATATTGCTATAAAAAGACTAAAATTTCGAATAATTAAGTGGTAATTGAATAGGTACACATTTTTCAAAACCTAAAAAATTGATTTCATTTATAAAGTAATACGACGATTAATTAATATGATTGCAACTGATTAAGCGATCGATGTTATATTATAGAGATCTTTGATTATTAGAGAATACTCTTCTGAGTAGAGGTAAGAAACGTGAAATAAATTTTATTGAAATTATTTATTTTATAGAAAATACGGCGCCGTCAAATACGACTGATAAGAGTCCTAATTCTTTCGAGTAAAAGGTTCCTTTAACATACTAAAATAAGTAATAATAAAAATATAAACTAAAGATTTAATAAAATGAATTTATTTTAATCAATGTTAATTGAAATATTGTTTATCTTGCAGAACCTATCAAGTAAAGAAGAAAAATCGACCCTAATAAGTTAAATGGAATGTAGGCTTAAACCTTATATTTCTAATGTTACTGATGGCACATACACGAGTGATTAAAAACTGTTATGAAGCAAAAAAGTGTATAGGTATAATAAATAATAATGTAATAAAAACAATATAAATAAAAGAATTAAAGATATTTTAAGAATTTAGTTCAATATTTTCAATTTAAAATTTTGTATGTACATCAATTTAAAAAAAAAAATATTCTAAACGTCAACGTAGAAAGAAAAATAAAATAATATCAAATTAAAAAAGAAGTAATATATAAAAATATTAAAAATAATGTAAAGTGTACATAACGAAATTTATGCATAGAAATGTTAGTGATAGTGACAAACAGTATAACAATTCACAAGGTTAGGTATAAAAAAGCTTTTGTAAGACATCTGATAGTTTCTTAGTATATTCATTTACAATGACAAGTAGAGAGTATTCAATTTATGCAGATTTCTTATTGTTTTTTTTTTTGTATAAAAAGACTCAAAAGCAGTATGTTATATTAGTCGCTTAAGTGCCTTCCAACATCAAACTTTAAACATGAAACCAGTTTTCATTTTTATTTTCTCGATTATAATATTTTTATACGAAGTACATTGTCAAGAGATTTCAAATCGTGAAAGTAAGATAAATGTTTTTAATATACATTTATATTGATTGTGCTCTACTTAAATATTTAACTAATTATAATTCTTTAGAAAGAGATACAAATGAAGAAGTCATTGACGAATTATGGACGAAAATTATTAATGAAATGCGTCAAACACGACAAGAATTGCATGAATATAATGAAAACGTAGCTAAAGGTAAAAATATCGAGAAATTTAATGCTTTGAAATCTATTGTGGTTATAACTAGAGGTAATTCAGTTACATTTATTTTGATCAACTACGCATAGGCGATAGAAATAAGTAAAACTTAAAACCAGATATGAGAAAAAAGTAATATTTATTTAACAAGGTTATGTAAGTAGTAACGTTGCAAGCTCAGGCGTTTTTTTTTCTCTGATCTGTTCACATCAATTTCCTGCGCACAGGAAGATTTCCTCTGCGGACCGTAAAAAGTTGCGGAAAGTTTTGATGTTATAAAATTCTGGTCGTGTACATTTTTAAAAGCATAGAAAATTGATTTCATTTAAAAATAACGATAAATTAATCATTGCATTTGGTCCAAGATCGATGTTATTTTAGTGATTTTTGATGATTAGAAAATACTCTTCTGAATAGAGTACATTAAAAAAAAATTGTAAATTTTATAATACTTACAGGAAAAAGTACCACACTTGATCGTTTGACGGTCAGAAAATTTTTCTGAGATTTTTTGTGATTAGTATGAAAATTACTATACTATTTTATAAAAATGATTAAACTGACTTCTTATGATCGGATTACGCTACATATAGTAAATTTTCCTATAAATGTTATAAAATTTACACAATTTTTTTTCAATGTAAAGAATTTAAGATATATTCTAAAAGGTTAATATACTAAAATAAGTAATAATAAAAATATAAACTAAAGATTTAAAATTAATTTATTTTAATTAATTTCTAAAATTTATTATACGCAGGATCATCCAGCCCTTGGCCTACACCGACCTCGACTACGCCAGCTGCTCATGGATAGTGTATAGTGCTCTCAACTATTTTTTCACCATATTCATCATGTACATCAACTCTTTTAAAACATATTCTAAACGTCAACGTAAAAAGAAAAATGAAATTATATCAAATTAAAAAAGAAGTAATATAAATATTCAAAATAATAAAGTAAATATTCAAAAACAAAAAAAAGTAGAGTTTCTATGTTTTTTGTTATAGCTGACTCGCTTTCCCGTTCGTATGTTAGTGCTGTGGTCGTAGTTTAGTGCCAACCAAAAAGGTTCCTAAATAATTTAAGACTATTCCGCCGCATAAACTCACACATCTAGGAGCAAGATCCCATAAACGGGGTCAACAACCTCAGAATAATCGAAATTATCCCTAGTGGATGGCTAAACTTTACTGTAAGCTTAGCCAACGCATTCGAAATTCTCGGCTCTTATCGCGTCGTGATTTGTTCTCTCTTTCTCTCCTGTAAGTTTAAAATTTTATGTAAAATATTTATTTTGTTTGGAACGGTGTACTTCCGCGCTCCCCATGCAACCGCTACAACTCATCTATTTAGCAGCACCGGAAGCTTACACTTCAACTGCCACGAAGTCGGTGGGAGGCCGACTTGTATGCGCAAAAATGTGTCTTAACATCTGTATCTTAGGATCTACTGGATAGATTTTAACCAAGTGGGGCTCTTTTTTCTTTTTTGAAGCGGATTCGGGGAAAATACCTTTTTTATTTCGCAGTTGTGTTTTTGTTTTATTTATTTATTTTTATTATTATTTATTGAATTATTTGTTTGTAGGATGAAACCCATTACAAATGTCAGGTACATATGTCTCGACTTATATAAAAAGATAGAATAAACTATATCAAAGTTATGAGTATAAAAACTAAGAATAAAAATAAATACACGATTTTGTATTAACCTTATATACTACAGTACATTCAAATAAAACCATCGCGCTTTTATTCAGTCATACAAACTCCACCCGACAGTCTTATAACTTCATGTAACTAGATTTGCGAACAATAAATGATACTTACATTGTATCAACCTGTGTTTACATTATAAACGCCTAAAATAAATACTCGTTTTTTTAACATCTCAGAGCAAAAGTAGAAGAAGTTAGTTATTTTTTCCTTACAGTTAAAGTTCAGTATCTCCAATAAGCCATCTCTATTTAAGTATTTTAGTCGTATATTATCGTACAATGGATATTCAATTAAAATATGATGTAACTCTCCATTAGTATCTAAATTGCTCGCAAAGGATTTTTCAGATAAATTAATTTTATAACGAATTTCTTTGACATTGAACGTTACTGTAAATTTACTTGCTAACCTACAGACCGCAAAAGTTCGTAACAAAAGCCGATCTACCTTTAGCAGGGCATACTTCGAGGCAGTTTTAAAAGATCCAGAAAAGGAGAATACGACTCCTAAATATGTATAATTATTAACTACCATAAGAGGCTCATTATTAAATTTAATAGATTTAATTTTTTTCGCTCTTCCAGATTTTTTGAAAATAACTATCTCAGTTTTTTGGTATTGACCTTCAGTTTCTTGATTTTATAATATTTTGGTAATGTATCCAGTTTGTTACAAAGATCTACTACATCAATACCAAGGATTGTAGGATTGTCGGCAAACTACAAAATTTCGACTGATTTTTCGATATTTATATGCCCATAATTTTTTCCAAAATCCATAATATCGTGAAGGAGGATGACAAAGATCAGCGGACTGAGGGAATCGCCTTGAAGCACACTTTGAGTAACATCAATACAATTTGTTTTCTCAATATTTTTCATTTTTACCTTTATAGTAGCTCTTTGATACATATTCTGGAAGCTCGAACTATGAATTACTGAGTTGAAGGCTTCTGGAATAGTGTAAAATTTTTCATACCAATCAGTCAATCTATTAGCTAAAAATTCTGTAAATATCTTAGGAGACAGTTAATTAGAGCAATACCTCTGTAATTCATAGGGTCTGACGGGACTCCTTTCTTAAACAAAAGTGAAACTTCAGAATTATACAAACTGCTAGGGACTACCCCTGTAGTCAAATTTTTTTGAAGAGAAAAATTCTGAGATTTATCAAATTTATAAGAAAATACTGGTGAAAAGCATTAGGAACTTTATTAGAACTTTCTATTTAGATTCATTAGAACTTCTGCTACCTCTTTGATGGTAAAATCTTTATCTAGATCGGGGGGTGTCTACAGTCATAAAAGATTTCTATTGATAAGTCTCTGGAAGTATGTATGTGTATATGTATATATCTCTCTATATTATATGTATAGACGTTTTCAAAAAGTGTCAGTCGCAGAACCCCCTCACCACCCCCTGCTCCAGTCTAGCGCCCTCATAGCTCCCTCCACATCCCCCCTCACCCCCCAGCTCCCCCCTCGCCCCAGTCAAGCGCCATCATTAGCTCCTCCATAGCCCCCCCCTCAAAGAAATGTCATTACGATCTTGTTAATAGACACTTTGGAATTATATATTGCCCTCGGTGATGTGAAGGTTATGATTTCGGAATAGTTGCCCTCCCTTCGGTCGAGTCTCAATAGGTGAATAATCTTTTATTCTCTGAATGACGCTTACATACAGATGTATGATATCTATTGTATGTAAGGTAAATCGTGTAACATATATTGTATGTCAAGTGAGCTTTTATTATGGGAAATTCTGAGTTTGACTAACAAGGGAAGGCAGGGAGGTGTCCCTCACCGATTTTCTTGAAACTTTGCACATCAGTAGATTATTATCGAAAAATATTAAATAAGTAGATAAGCAACAGGGCTTCTGACTCCCCCCACCACTAGCCCATCAGCACCCCCCCACCCCCCACCCCCTCCCCTCTATCGAATGTTCTAGAACATTCTGTAATTTTAAACCTCTATCAGCCCCCTACCCGCCGCCTCTCTATCGAACTTTCTAAAACGTTCTGTAATTCGACACCCCCGCCCCCCTTCGTGAATTTTCTATGTGACGTCACATATCTGTATAGGTGATAGAAGCGCTCCAGCTTCTAGAATGTTCTAGAACATTCGAAAGCTGACATAATTCTGGGACCTTGATGAT
>JAYJLV010079006.1:0-14546 GCA_036873485.1 Torymus texanus
ATGATAGTGTGACGTTTTTATCTCCAAAATTAACCAATAATTAGCCAACGCATCGTTAACGTTTCTACCAGGGTAGTAGCAAAAATATTGCTGTAAAGCTATAATTCACCAAAAACGTAACCAGATAAGTCCATTTTTCAAATTTTCTTCCCGGAATAACTGGATAAGTCCATCATTTTTCTCGTTTATCGCCGTTATCATTTATTTTATCTATTCAAATTGAATGTCAATATGATGTCTAATATATATTTATCTGTTTGCTTAAAAGATTCCTGTAAACTTTCAAATTATAAACATTTTAAAATTTTATAATATTAGTACAATACGAATACAATACAAATGGTCGTAAATTTAATAGAAATTTATAGAAATAGAAATTTCTTGAATAAGTTATAAGAATTAATTGAACAATTGCTAATTTTGTAATGTATTGACCCGGTTCATAATTAAATTAAAGAATAACGCTCTAAAATAAACGCGAACCGCACAATCGGATAAGTCCACATTTCCCGGAATAACCAGATAACTCCATACGTTTTTGAGTTCTTACTCGGTTTTAACGCATCAGAAAATGTATAAGTATTGTGACTCATCTCGTTTCTCCTGATCTTACATATAAGTTTGAACATTAAAACCCGTTTTTCTCGGAAACTCGAAAAGAGGACTTATTCAGTTATTCTGGGAAGCCACAGATATAATGTACCTCAACAAATGTACAATTTAGGAATATCCGCCTCAAACTACATAGCACCAAAATAACTAAAAGGCCAAAAGACTGCCCACGATACTATCAACCTTCTACCAGCATTTATTTTGGCATCACCCAAGCTTCCTTCTTAAAATAAAACTAAAAAGGAATCTCCGCAAGCAGAAATGGAAGCGAACGAGACAGCAAAAAAAGAAAACGTTTGCGAGCGAACTGCGACGTCGAGCCCATCGTTATCCTGTCTCACTCCTGATTTCTGTCTCTCTCTTTCTCTCTCTCTCTCTCTCTCTCTTTCTTTCTATCCGTACCGCACAAGAGACGAGCTTTTTCAGCCGCAAAATCCTTAGAACAAACGCGCGCGCGCATATTTTCCATTTGCCACGCCTCGAGGTATATACGCCAGCGTCACGACGTCGTCGTCGACGGTGTGATTTTATTAAAGGCGCACACTGGCTTGAGATTGTCGCAGAGCTTAAATGAGCGGTTGTGATGGGGTCGAGATTGTCGTTGGACGATTTTTTTATGGTGTGGGTGCCAGTTGGTTGAGGGTGAGAAAAAGGTTTGTTGATTTTCGAGGTATTGAGCGTACGATCGTTCTTGGAATATTGTCAAGTACCAAGGGTTTTATGAATAAGTTTTTTTAACAGCAGATAATATATTTAGTCATTAAATAAATTCTCATAACAATATAACAAGTATCAACATTTTGATGAACTGCCTCTTAGTATGATTCGAAACGTTATTTAGACCTAAAACTATAAAGTATTATAGTTTTGATGACAGACAAATTTACATTAACATTTTATAACTTTCTTATTTTTCTAGTTAATATAACCTTAATTATTATGACTTTCCGGGGACTTCGGTTATTTTCTTAAAGAGTAGGTTGCCGCCAGAAACTCTACTTTGGGCAATTTTGAATATCAAAAGGTTCGGTGGGTAGCTTTCTTTGCGTAATCTACAAGCCACTATTTTCACACGTTAAAATCACCTGAATGAAGTGACAATAACTTATATCCATCCCCGCAAACTTTCTTCCCTAAAAACTCATCACCACACCTTTTCCAACTTTCTCTCTCTCTCTCTTTCTCTCTCTCTCTCTCTCTCTCTCTCTCTCCCACCGTTGTTCGACGTGGCACGCGAAACATAAACAGCGTAGTATAACGATTGCTCCTCGACGCAGCCCCTCGACGGGCAGTGTCGAGGAAAATTAGCGAGACATCGGCTACTGTCGTAACAAAGGGAGTGAAGCTCAGCTACACTACACCGTAGAAATCATTCTGGCACCTCTACTCCAAACGAACCTCACACAAATATATACCTAACCGACACATACACGCCAACACTTGGCAACGTTTGGGCAAAAAGACAACAAGAGAGAGAGAGAGAGAGAGAGAGAGAGGCAGAAGGTGTGTCTCTTAGACACTGCGCGTATCGTAATTTCGATGACAAGGCAGTTATATCTCCTGGCACGCGCAGTGATTGTATTAATTCAGCCTCTCACACTCTCTCTCTCTCTCTCTCTCCTTCTCTACACCGTCGCGGCAAACGAAGCGTGCGCGCCTCGTATAATGAAGCGAGCAAGCGACCTGGCACGGGATTTTCCTTCCAAGCTTTATACATTTCGCGCGCAGTTCCTTCCTTCCTTCCTCCTTCCTTCCTCGCTAGCTCCTCCTAAATTTAGACGCTGCATATATTACAAGAGAATAAGACAGAGAGAGAGAGAGAGAGAGAGAGACGGCGACAGAGGCCGAGGCGAAAACGAGGCGTGCTCCCGGCGCCAGCAGTTTCGTTCACGCGCCAGCGACGAGACGCTCTCGTTGCACTGGAGAGCAAGGGAATTGTGTAGGAGAACGAGAAAAAGAGGGAGAGAGAGAGAGTTTTTCTGATTTTTCGGGTGTCGTTCATTCACGGAGAGTCTTTTCTTCGTGGGTCAACGACATGCGCGGTCAATTCTTTGTTTTCCTCGTTGGATCATTTTGAAGGAGTTGTTTATCAGGAGATGATGCTAGGTTTTTTTTTAATGAAAAATTTTTGGATATGTACGTTAGTACTGATGATAGGGGAATCATCAATCTCGACGAGTTGGGGTAGATTATAGGATGAGCTCGAATACAGGAGTGAATCTGCATAAACCCTTGTAAACACTTGACCCATATGAGACCTTTCCATGAATTCGATTATACGCATAGTCCCCTAGGGGCAATATCGTTTACAACATTCCCCTCCTTTCTCTCTCTCTCTCTCTCTCTCTTGCTCTCTACATTTCAAAACGGACTATTAAGGGTTATGAAGCGCTAAACATTGTCATATTAAGTATTTTATATTGTTAGACGAAATAAAAGAATTTTACATTTAGTTATTAATACATAGCATTAATTTAGTTTTCGACTATGAAGTTACAGAAGAACAATGCATTTATTTATATATCCTTCAAAATTTTAATCAAATCGATTAATTATTTGATTGATTAATTATAAATCAAAAGTCTTTAAAATATCAATGCGACAAATAAAACGTTTCATTAATCATAATTTGTAATAACTTTATAATTTCTATGTATATACAGCTAACATGAAGTAATACATTAATGTCGAAGTTTGATTAACGAGATTTTAGTATTTTCCTCTTACCTTATTTTAATATTAATTTTCAATTACTTTACCACGATTCGCTACAGTCATGTCCTAGCATGCAATTAAAATTATAAACAAAGGCAAATATTTCTCTCTCTCTCTCTCTCTCTCTCTCTCTCTCTCTCTCTCTCTTTCTCGACCAACACATAAAATCTCATCGGCCCTTATAATCGCGAACTCTAAACGTTAAGCTCTTATATAGAAAAGTTGATTTCATATCTCTAAAAAAATCTCTCGAGCATGCGTTCAAATCAATAACTCTACTACCACTTCCCTCATTTAAAATCTACTGGAATGAACAACAGCCACCTTTATACATCTCCCCTTCTATCCCTTCTACATTAATCTCCGAAAAACACTCGATTCACGCCTTGGACACGCGTTAAACCACCAACCACCACCACCATTACTTCTTAGCCCCCACCTAATTGAACCAAAGAAGATGAAGAACAAGAAGAAACCTTCCACAGTGTAAGTGAGAATCACTCCTCTCACTCCTACTCGCGCAAGGTTTAACGATATTTCACAGTGCACGCGGAGGCAGTCTTGCAGAGTCGCGATAAGCGACTTCCTCGCAGCACTCGCCACGCTATATATCACGCGAAGGAGGTTCCCCTTGTCGCGACGACGACGACAACGACGATGGTAGTAGCGCCGACGGCCAACTAATATCTGCTTATCCGGATTTCGCATCCGCTTCTCTCGCTCTCTGTGCTGCGGGGAGGATGCTATACTTGGAAGGAGGATGAGAAGGTGGGCGTCGCGTCTTTGG
Source organism: Torymus texanus (assembly GCA_036873485.1). Lineage (NCBI taxonomy): Eukaryota > Metazoa > Arthropoda > Insecta > Hymenoptera > Torymidae > Torymus > Torymus texanus. The sequence goes on from JAYJLV010079006.1 coordinate 4,115, forward strand.
GTGCCGATATCGTGTGTATGTATGGGATGCACGCGAGGAAGAAGAGTATGTGTGTGTGTGTGTGTGTGTGTGTGTTTTGTGGGTGACGATAGGTTGAAGGTTTGTGTTTTGATGGTTATAGAATAGATGTTTTGACATAGTTTCCCTTTTTTTTATAGCGAAGGATAAATTGTATTGGCGTCTGATTTTGGGTAATAAAAGTTTCCGATCTTTCGGTTGATGTTTATTTATATTTAATCGTTAACATCGTCGAAACTTCGTTCGATTTTTATAGTTTTCGTCGAGATTTCGAAAAATATCTAAGAAAACTTTATGACAAATTTATACAAATCTTTTGCTGAAATATATGTAGTAAGCTATGGTAATTGGTTGTAGCTCTAAAACAGGTTTATATTATTTATCCAGTCACCACTTATCATTTCTAATAATCTGTATTTACCGTTAATTTGAAAAACTTTCAATAACGTCTCAAAATATTTTTCACTAATTATTCGCTTAACCCTCAAAAGACGCTCTCTATATAGCAGCCCTTCATCGCTATCGTTACCCTATATCGTATAAATAGCAACGAGCCTGCTCCGCACGCTACACCGTATACGGATTTAGTAAGCAATTAACGAACGTTTAAGCGTACACGTGTACATGTACGAACCATGCAGTAGTTTGTAATCCTCGTCTCGCGCGAGCACCGCAGGGGCGCCAGGACGATTCTTCCTGCGTATACTAATTAAGACGCCGGATCCCACAGTGGCAAGTTATACATGGGATATATAGAAGACGCCTATAAACTGCGCTATATGTATACTGTTTTGGGGTTTATCCAATGCTGATACCGTCGCGGCGTAGGTGTTTTAATCGGAGCTTTAACGATGTTCAATTACGAGAGGATTATAGCAAGGATCTGAGCTGTATACTCGAGCTGGGGTATATTTTATTTGATGTTATGCTAGTGCGAGATTTTTTAGAATCATATATGCTGGTGTGATTAGAATGGATGAAGGTACTATTGAACGATGATTATATTATTACTGTATATTTTTTATGTACTAGACGTAAAAATAAATCATAATTTGTATGTCAATAATTATATAACTGTATGAATAAAAATCATATGGATTTATTTGAATAAATTATCTATATATTATACTTATCTATAACGTGCATATGTTATTGATTTTTATTATTTTTATAATTTATAGAGTAGAGTATTACGGAAAAAAAATACTTTCGTCAGATAATATTTTCTTATATAACTATAACGTATATAGTCGTCATTAATATTAGAATAATAATAAATAACTTTACAACAATCTCCAATAAGATCAGTATTAACATATTCCTATAACAAAAATATATTACTTACGATATTTCAAAACTCTTCGTCTTACCGACACGAAAACAATACACGCACGTGTCCTCCTCTCACCGCACCTTCGAACTCATTGAAACAATAATTATTCGCTCGCTTCTCTCTCCGGCATCAGGCAGATATATAGGCATGAGCATCGACGGTAAAGCGACGTCGACGAAGGGGAGAGAGGACACGACTACGACTCCGAGGGTGTATCGGAAGGGCTGCCGCTATATGTATATATATACACACACACACACACACACACACACACTGCTGTACCGTTAATAAGCGCAGCCACCTTGAACTGGCGAACGGATGAGCGAACAGACGGAGAAAGAGGACGACGGTAGCGGTGATGGCGGCAACGAAGCAGTACAAAGGGATGGGCACATGATGCAGACAGAAGAAGATATAAGGGATGTGTGTAATCTGGTATATAGATAAGGTGCATGGGTATGCAAGGGAGAGAACTGAGGTTATGTATATATGTATACAAGGGGTCGTGTAAAAGAAGTGTTTGTGGATTAGGTACTATGCTGCAAAGAGAGAGAGAGAGAGAGAGAGAAAGGGTCATCCTTCGGGGAAAAGGGTTTAGGAGCAGTGAAGTGCAGTTGCAGTTGGGCTATTTTTGGGTTAAAGAGAGTATATGTAAGTGTGGTTTGGATATTTAGTTAAATGAAATTGTGGTAATTATATTATAGGGCAAAGGGTGCGGTATCTTGTTGGCGAATGTGCGTTATTCTGTAGAATGCAATTTATCGGTGACGTGAGACGGTGATTCGATTTGAAGCGCTTAATTCAGGTGATTTGATAATTTAGATTTTCACATTGCTGGGTAGTAAAAATCATTATTTTTTATATCGGAACCTTAATTTTTCAATCTGATAAATATCTCATTGTGAACAACTAAATTTCTACTCGGTTTAACGCTGATAAAATTGCATAATAAGGATATTAGATAATACTCTTATATTCTTATACCCGGGCTTTGTCAACGCGTTTGTTTTTTCTTTTATTTTACAATTTTTGATATTTCTATTTATATTTATGAACTCTTTCGCCGTCACGTCACCCGATTACCCATCGGACAACTCCCTCGCCACCCCTCGTCCATTATCGATGCATACTAATGACTCTTCCTAGCCTCTTGTACAGCGTTGTTGTTAAAAAAAAAAATGGAGAGAGAGAGAAGAAAAAAATCACTCCCTTCCGCATACCACACATTATACACTATACAGCCCTTAGACAGCCACGTGGACTCCGTTACTCGTCGTCGTTCGCTCGTCTCTGTACATATATACATACAAACACCGTCGTCGTCATCGCCATCACCGCCGCCGTCGTCGTCGTCGTCGTGCCCTTCTGCGATAAGCCCGTGTGTGACGCGCCTCGCTGATCTGACACGATTACACCGCTCGCTGTCTCTCTCTTCCTCTCCCGCGTGTGTCGAGGTATAGACGCGTCTGTCGCTGTTCTGTGTATAGAGAGAAAGAGAGAGAGAGTGTGTGTGTGTTCGTGCGTCTTCTTTGACGTGCGGTTACGATAGGTTTACTTATATATATACCTGTGTTCTAGGAGTGGATGAAAAGTATTTTTAGATGTGTGACTAGATACTTTTGTTTGTCGACGGGGTTTATTTTAGTGATGTGCCGCGAAAGGATTATAATTAGGTGCGGTGGGGTGTGTGATGGGATATGTCGAAAATAGGGCAAGTTGACTGTGTTGAGATGCAAAGAAATACGGAAATAGTTCCGTATTTGAGAAATAAGATTAAAACAGTATCAATATTAAATCGGTGGTTGAAGATTGTATTTTTTAAAACTTCTTTGAGTAGCAGTAATAATTCAGTTTTTAACAGTTATGGAAGTATAATGTAAAATAGGATCTGAAAAGGGATAGGATTTAACTAATAAAGAGTGATTTGAGGAGTGATTTGAGTGAGAACATAACTCCACTAAAAATTACTATAATTTCATTATTTTAAGTACTTTACTAAATATTTTATTTTTATAAAATGGCGATTTATAGCGATTTGAGCTAAATCCGTTTCTTTAAGGCTGATATGATTATTTTGTGAGTGACAAAGCGTTGAGAAAAAATATATTGAATACCTGAGGAATGATTACCTTCAAAATAAGGTTGAACCCCTAGTAGAAATCCAAAATGATTAATAACTAATAACTGGTTATTTATATTATAAACTTGCTATAAGTGGGAGCTTGTTTTGTTCTAAAGGTACCAGTGAAATATTTTTTCCCTATTATTCGAACATTTAATATACCGACTGAAATGCTGAAGTTATGGCTGAAGGCGAATTTGTTGCTAAAGACGCGAGAAAAAGATATCTTAATAAGAAACATTGATTTTATATGATTCTACGAAAGAATCAATTAATATTATATTTTCATTTTATTATTAATGTCATTTATTGTGAATAATTTGTTTAAAGAATAATTAATTTTGCAAGTTATAACCCAATAATCAGGTGTGAAATACATCTCAAATTCCTATCTGAGTTTCTGGACCTAATCCATGAATAAAGTGGAACATTAGCCGGTTGGGATCCAACTAGTTTTCCTTACAGGATTCATGGCCAATTTAAGGATATCAGGACGGATTTCGTCCAAATTTGAAGTAAAATTTCGCCACGCAGAATAGATTAAAGAAATAAAATTAATTTTTCGAAGACTAGCCCAAGCTTGTTGTTCAATATTTTATAAAAATAATATTAAAGCAAATCAATTTCTTTAGATATAATAATAATAAATTGAAAAGGTGAATTATATGAATACCATTTTTCTTCGTTAAAAAATTTTGATTTTCTTTTTCAGGAAGAAGTAAAAAAATTATTTGCTTGATATGAACATTTTTTTAAATTTTCAAAGTGAGCGATATCTTAATTCTCATATGCAGTGTCTAAGCTTAGGTCATATTTGCATGCATTGTTTCAACCATTTTTTTTAATTATATGAGCATGCCTAATTAATATAAATTCAGCTACCCTTAATAATCCTGTAAGGATCGTTATACAAATGAAATTTTGTTAATTTTTGTTCCGAGGATAAACGTGTCGTCGTTTTTTGTTTAGAAATTTTGTTGGACGATGGATTAAAAGATTACAGAGGGAAACTTAATTTGTTTAAGATGTAAAACGTTATTATTTTGTTCGATAAAACAGTATTAGTATAATAAAGTACCTATTTACTAATATTATGGCCATTTCGTGATAGATGAATGTTTGATGGGGAAATTCATATCATTTATTAATAGAATATAATCATAGCATTGATTGTGTGTGTGTGTGTGTGTGTATATATATAGGAAGCGCAATTGAGTAAAGCTAGTCGATATTGAAATTATTGACATGTTCGACTTGCATAAAGTGAAAGAGTACATTATTTTTAACTATAACACTTTTTGAAAACTATTATATTATTAGTACCTATTTACTAATATTTAGGTTTATTTCGCGATAGACAAATTTCCAATGGAGAAACTCGTTCATGCAATTCGTGCATATATAAGTATCATCAATATACACCCAGCCCTTTTCATTACAATAAAAAGAAAAACATAGCATTCACACGAACAATCACACCTACCATTATAATAAAATCCCTATAAAAGCTCGAAACTCCATGCGACATCATCACTAAAACGCTTCACACCGCAAACCTCATACTATACTCCTCAAATTCCACGAATCCATAGACACAACAATCGTCGTCGCGTCCGCGCATAATCTCCTACTGTACCTCTCTATCGGCCGTAAACATTCCTCTGCACACCTCATCATGAACCAGGGCAGTGCCTCGGAAAGCCAAACATCCTCGCGTAACCGGTTACGCTCTTTTCTCGCGCACTTGCTTGGAAAAGTAGGAATCCAAGCTTCACGGACGATTACTCGGCTGCGGCTGCTGCAGCGGCGGTAGCTAATTTCACGGGGCTGCCGTTGTCGCGCTCGGCTGGACGGCGACTTATATATATATATATATGTGTGTGTGTGTGTGTGTATAGGCTGCTGCTCCTTAGGGATTTAACGCCTCGAGGAGCTTCGTGAGCGCGCGCATGGGGCTCCGAGTTCCTCTCTTACTCGGTCCGCGAGGGTTTTGGGATTCGTGTCGAGTTGTGGCATGTGACGATGATGGGATGTGAGAGATGGATGTACGGAAAGATGTTTTTTTTTCGGTGGATGTATAATAATGAGCAGGTCGTTTATGAGCTGTTGGCAATCAATATTTTGGTTCCAAAAAAAAAAAAAAAAAATGAGTAAAATAACATCGAAATTAATGGTCGAAAAATTATTAATATAAGACAAAAATATGCTGCCAATTCAAAATAGCAGATTATAATCGGATTATTAATTTTTCAGTCTTCTTCCTGTGTAACAATCGGATATTTTGCTAAAAAACGGTTTGCATTTCTACAAGGATTTCATAAAATAGTTTAATGAATTATTCATATTGTAACTAGTTCTATTCACTATGTGCAATTCTTATTTTTGACACCTTATTAATTAACTATAATAGTATTAGGCACAAGTGACACTTTTCCGATTATCTGTCTACGGTTAATTTCGCCGGTATATTATTGTGTAAACTGCCGAAAACAAAGATAAGATAATCGTCGATTATACCTACGCTTTTGATAATGCTTAATCTCGCTTCCCGCTATAACGCGACGTCTATCTAAATTCCTTACAAACTGTGTCATAAGAAATTAGTATAGTGTTCACCTTGTCGTCGCGTTCGTAGCGAACAGCCGTTGACATTTCAATTAATATTTAGTTTTTAAGTGAAAATCGAATGTTTGAAGAATGGCAACAGCAACTAGTTTTTGCATTAATGTAATACTCGGAACTATTTTGGTGACTATCGGTGGATGCGGTTTGATATGGTGGTTATGTGAGTGTTTAATTTACTGGACAGTAACAGCGAATAAATAATTCGATTTTTATGTGTTAAGTTATGTATTAATTAAATTATATAAATTTTTAATTTAACATCTCAACGAACATACTATGTAAAATTATCGAATAATTAAATTCGATACATTGTGTCGATATTTGATGTAGAATTTATAACATGAAAGAGACATTCTACCAAATTATTGTATAACATACATACAACCCTGGTAGAAATGTCTCTATCGAAAATAGACAGGAAAATAATGAATAGCTAGTAAAAATAGCTAATTTCTGGGTAGTGATGAAACGATTTTTCCGGTCGTACTCTCTATTTAATGGAGATAAGGTAACCTCAAAATGTTTTTACTAAATTTTCTCTGTAATCTGAGCCATTTTCTACCTAAAAACCTGACCAACTATTACAACTATTATATCTTTTAAATACTCATAAATAAGCTAATGTAAATTTGTGAAAAAACTTATTCTATTATTCTGTCTATTAAATGGTGAATAAGACCGGAAAAATCGTTTCATCGATATATAGAAATGGCCAAGAAAAGTGTCTAGTTTTTGGCAATTATTGGTGAAACTAGCTATTTATTAGGTAATTAATAGAATCGATTTCTACCAGGGAACGTATAATAATTTTCGAATATAAAACAGTGTAATCAGGTTAATTATTTTGTATTTTATAACACAAAGCATCAGCTAATTTTAATATTCAAATCATCTTTTGATGTTCTAGCTAGATCGTTTGAATTATATAACTACACGGAGAAAAATGTTCGATAAATAATTACTATACTCTCTAGTTCGAGGTGGATATAGACTCGCATTCTGAAGTTATTTAATATATTTTTAGTAATAAGTAATATGAACTCTAAGAAAAGTTCATAGTTCTGGTTATAAAATTTACTACAGTAGTGTAGTAAAAATTTTAATTTTGAAAAATTAATATATTATATAAAGTAATTTTTAGTGTATGGCCGAGTCTCTGTCAAATCGAGAGGACAAAAAATAGATTTTCTTGAAACTATCAGAAAATGTTCTGCTACTTATTTTTTCTGATTTTTTTGACCCATACTTTTGGATATATCAAAGGTCAAAAACTGATTTTTGATGATTTTTGTCATTTTTTGCTGATTTTCATTAATTTATAACTCTTCAGAGAAGCATTTTTCGCGATAGACATAAGAATAGTTTTTTTTTCTGTAGAATTTTCTCAGTTTTTCAATACAAATATTTTTAAAACCGTACGTATATGCTTTCACTTAAATATATGCAAATGAAACATATAAATTCGTTTTTGGATCTAAAAAAATTCATTCAGTTGGTGATTTTTTAAAACAAGTTTTATATAAGTCTGAAAAATATATAGTTAAATTCTACGAAAAATGGTATGAAAAAAAGGCTATGTAAGATATTTCGAAATTTTGTATCGTTTTTGAGCTAAAAAATCCGTTAATATTAAAAAATTTGGGACAAATTTCATTTTTAAATTCAGGAGTTTGATTAATTTTTAGCTCAAAAACGGTGCAAAATTTCGAAATATCTTACATAGAATCTTTTTCTTACAATTTTTCGTAGAATTTAACTATATTTTTTTCAAATCTGTTTTTTTAAGACTTTTTTTAAAAAATCACCAACTGAACAAAATTTTTTTAGATCCAAAAACGATCAATAATCATTCCAAGACTCTTACGGACACTTTTGGACAATAAATATCTCCATGAATTTTTTGGTACAGAAAGTCCTGATCGGATTTTTAATTTTCTAAATTTTTATGCTTCATTTATATATATTTAAGTGAAAGAATATCCGTACGGCTTTAAAAGAATTTTTATTGAAAAGCTGAGAAATTTCTACAAGAAAAAAACTATGATTATGTCTATCGCGAAAAATGCTTCCCCGAGGAGTTATAAATTAATGAAAATCGGCGAACTATGACAAAAATCATCAAAAATCAGTTTTTGACCTTTGATATATCCAAAAGTATGGGTCAAAAAAATCGGAAAAAATTCAGAGATGTCCGGAATAAGTAGCAGAATATTTTATGAGAGTTTCAAGAAAATCTAATTTTGACCTCTCGATTTAACAGAGACTCGGCTGTATATTTTGTAACATTTTTATAAGATTTTATACATTCATTCTATAATACAGTAAAATTTCGAAATCGTGATATTTGATAGAAGAGGTAGAAATTTTTACGAGACAGTATAGTAAAAATTAACTGAGTTATCTGCTAATATTGTTATTCGGCTATAACCTCAAAAGAAATGTATTTATCATTTCTTTCTTCAAAACTAATCAGGATATTATATGTTATAAATTATATGTTTTTATAACTACTTTTTAATACCAAAAACTCATCCAGAGCATTATTTCCGAACAAATATGGCCAATAAATTTATTTGAATTCAATGTTCTTCTTATAGAAACGAGTCGAAACGTCGTGCGTATGAGCACACGTTGGCGTAGCGGTAAGACTACGACTTCCGGATCAGCAGGCGGGGGTTCGAATCCACTCGGGGTCTCTTTCGTTTGTTTTCAAAAATTAAAATAAGTATTATTTCTTATTTAATTTAGCTTAGTATATATAACCGATTTGACAGGTAGTCGCCACTACGGCCGACGACGATCACTGAAGTTTAAGCAGCATTTGGCGCGGTTAGTACTTGGATGGGTGACTGCATTTTTTTTCTGCGACACTTTGTGTGATCGGTTTGGTGTTGAATTGCCTTCTGACAAATTGATTGGAAGGTGTCGATAAATACGGTTTTGGTGTATATAAGCCTACGGAATGTGACCTAGACATCCAAACTGAATTAATCTAATACACCGATCATCCCGGGACGGGTTTTCCTAATTATAGGATTTATCCCACGTGGTTTGTCTATAGGTTTTCCCCGCCCCACAGGCATAACCCTGGGCGAATTCGGGATGGATTAGGTAGGGAAATAGTGTAGGTAAAAGAGAGGTTCTCAGAAAATTATAGAAAAAATTTAGCTTAGTATATATTTCAAAGGTGAAGTCGGTAAAGTAGATCGCAAAAATATTTTTTTTAAATATGAATTTTTACTTTACTCTCGAGTATAGTAAACATTCGTAAGTAAAGCTATAAAATTTGCTATATTTCAAGCCTGATGTCCCCCCGTTCCTATGGAGTATAGTAAATTTTAATAGATTACGTACTAATTTTCCCTCAAACATTTTTCTCCATGTAATTACTATCACACAACGATCTAAAAATATATTACCTGTTGATTTATAATTATAAAACTACATCAATGGAAAACTATATTTTCAGCTTTAGAAAATCCGCCTATAATTTTTCTCCTAAAAACTGACAATGGCACGATAGAATCCATAAACTTCGACGTGAATAGACCTCAAACACTGATCGCTGATCTCACTGGCATGATATCCGCTTTCGACTACTACAAAGATAAGACCATATACTATGGAACGAACGCCGAGAATCAAACGATTCGCTCTTGGATGAAGGACTACCTTCAGTATCCGAATCTGCCGGACTTCACGGGACAATGGAAGAAGACAGCTATAGCTGTAGATGAAGTGAACGACAAGCTGTACGTACTCGACGATGAGGCGGGTAAAGTGTACGTGACGGATTTGCTGGGCAAGCATTACGCCGTCCTTTACACGGGACTCAAGAAGGTGATAGATATCGCTATTGATCCAAGCACTGGGTTGATCTTCATGTTGCAGAAAACTGCGGTAAGAAAAGTAATTTTTATTGTTTGGGGTATGACAAAGAGAGCGAGAGAGAGAGAGAGAGAGAGAGAGAGAGAGGGAGAAAGAAAGCGAGGGAGAGAGAGAATGAGAACAAGAGAGATTACGTATGAAAGATAGTTTTTGATAGGTAATTAAGGGACGATTTTCTTGCCCTAAAATGAAGTTTTATTATGCCTTGATCAAGTGTTATTCTGATAAAAATATTGCTATTTCTGTGGATTGTAATTTCGCAAATATTAATGCTATGATAACCATACATTCCATAAACCATGGAATTTATTTTTTCATTGATTGCGTTCCCTCTAAATTAACGAATTAAATAAGTTGACATCCCTGGTAGAAATCCAAAATATTTTCTACCTAGTAAATGGCCATTTAAATTAGGAACTGGCTATAAAATGGCCATTTCGCTTATC
>JAYJLV010079017.1:0-14545 GCA_036873485.1 Torymus texanus
AATGTTGATTTCTTCCAAAGTTATAAAAATTTCAAATTAATCATCGATAGTGCATTAAAATATTCAGGCAATCAAACGATCAATTTTAGTGCGGCGGAAAAGCGTTCATGCACTGGAAAGGAACCAGGTGAAGTTGGTGAAGCACTGTATTGATACTGCGAAATAAGACGCACAACACTTAACCGAACCGTTCTCCGGTTCTCTACAACCGGAGAAAAAGTGTTCATGCTTAATATAATGTAAGATATTGTAATTTCTACACTCGCTTTTACTTTTGTACTTATGGATTATATTTCGAGCAAAAATGATAATCATCGAAAAACTGCTTTATATATAACGATTTTCTACACCACGAGCACCTAATGATAGCTACATTTTTACTACAGGTACTTAACAATATGGTTGAGAATCTTCAAAGTCAAATTTAATAGAATTATCAAAACTGCTTTAAATATAACGATTTTCTACACCACGAGCACCTAATGATAGCTACATTTTTACTACAGGTACTTAACAATATGGCTGAGAATCTTCAAAGTCAAATTTAACAGAATTATCAAATTTTTCTGGTTTGTTATCGATATAACCACTTTTAAACCATCCCTGCTTAAAAATATTTATGTGTCGCGGCGAAGATAACTGGTTATGCACTAAAGATTGTAATTTAATTATATTATTTCTCAAATGTAAATTTAAATCAGTATTCATTAAAATCACACTATCTGATAAATGTCTAACAAAATTTTTCTAAATTCGAAACCGGAATACGTCTAGAGGCTGTACTTTTCCAGTCGTTCCTCTTGGTATTTTGAAAATTTGTATATCTTTATTTTTTGGTTTGGCTTCTTCTACAGCTTATATGCAATGTCCACTCCATGAATCCAACAGTAATACACTTCTTTGTCCACTATTAGGAAAAAATACTTTTTCCAAACATTTTTTGAAATGTTCTGTAAGATTAAAATGTGCATTCGTTTAAAATTGCAAATTGTTTGTATTCATATGTATTAGTATAATTGATTAAGATACTTTGTATACCTGATGGCATTTTATCCGATTTTGAGGCCATAACGTACATGTTATCAGGAGTAAATAAATTCTGTGTAACAATTGGTCCAAACTCGTCTTTATTTTCTGTCAATATTATAAAAAGTGGAGAAATTAATGTTCCTTCAGCACTAACGGTAGGTACTATGGTGTAACTTGTAACATGGCAAACTGCCATTATACAAGTAAAGCGCACGTTGATTAAGTAGTAAGGCTTATTGCGAGTATAAACAGAGCTACTTTAGATAAAGTATCATTAAGCGGCTTGTATAGTACACAAAAATGTACCTTATATATACAGACCCTCTGAAGCCAAGCTTGCTACTCTGGTGAAATTTATATTTACCAGCTGAACTGTTAACTGAAAGCTACACTGCCTATCCGTATGAACATAACACACACACACTTCATGATTGAACCCCATCCCCTATCTTATTATCCTAACCCCTCACATGATAAAGCACTATCACAACCCTTCCTGGAGGCGATGCAGACGAAGAGTGACCCGGCGCAGTGGAAAAACCAGAAGAGAAGAGCATCAGTAAGTTCCATCGAATCATCAGAGCTGCAGACAGAAGCTCACCATAGCTGCAGGCTTCATTCCAGCCATTTCTTTTCTGGCAGGTGATTGCTATGTATGCCGTTAGCTTAAAAGTATCCCTAAGCTACTCTGGACTGCTCACATCAGCTGCTCCATTGGCACACCATGTAGAAGTGCACATCTGATAAGGGTTAATAAATTAAAAGCTACCGTAGATATTATCACCTGGACAGAAGAACCCTGATGTAATCAAGATCCCAGCCCGCCTCCTCGGCAATGCCGAACCTATAAAAGAGAAAAAACCACTAATCAGCATGATAGTTGGAGACGTTAGGAACGAGAAGTCACTCACCGAATATACTCCGCATTAGGCTAGTACAGCCTAGACGAGCCCCCACACCGCCGTGGAAGCCGCCTTACAGAAGTGATGCCTCCAGGAGCCGATGCAGCGGGAAAGCAGGACCACCTTAGCGAGCACAGCAGCAGCCGGCAGTTCACGGAGTAAACACACGCCGTGACTACGGCAATCGCGGCGCAGTCATGATCGCTCGTACCCGCTCGGCGTCTCTCGGCTTCGCCGCGCATGCGTACGGCACGTGAGTACTATACTACGTACAGAAGAACGCGAACGGGAACCGCGAGACGATTCTCCTACGGGACGATGACGAGACTGGCCGACACAGAAAAAGAAAGCTGGATATCACGACATGCTAGCGGAGGTCCACTACTGTCGCCATACCACTGCCACCTCTCATCGCTGGGAAGACAACGTTACCGGAACACCGAGCAATTTGTAAGTGGCCGAGCTTCTGAGTCTAGTCCCTTCCCTTTTTCTTCCCCGTTTAAAGTGTGTGCACAGGTACGGTGTGTTGTAGAGTGTGTTCGCGATACGTGCGGAATTGGTGCGTTCCTCACCAGGGTACGTGGGTCGCATCGGGGCGACCAGGCGTTACGATATTAGGACCTGCAAACATTGTATCTTTCCCCCCCCTTTGTTTTTTTTTAGTCTCGTGCAACGTGCCGCGTGAGCGGCTATCGCCCGTTTTTTGTAATAATAAATACGTAGTATTCCTTTTTGTAATTGTGTGTTAATATAATATTATTTATCCCCCCCCCAAGCAAATAATAGTCCGCAGCCCGACAGTGGGTTACAAATTGGCGCCCAAGATGCGGCCGAGTAACGTGAAAGCAAAGTTAATAACCCATGCGCAATCAAGATGGCCATCGTACGCAGATAACAGTCGACTTTAGAACGACCACGCGAAAAAGTAGTGTACAAGTGTGATAGCTTTCTAAACATCAGTAGTATAATTGCGCTTATATATTAGTAATAGTGTGTGAGAGATATCCTAAAGTACAGTCCTCCTTCACAATACCGCCGCGGTTTTCTCTCTCTCCAATTACCTTGTTGATAATAGGATTGGAGAGAGAGGACCGCGGCGCTATTGAGTAGGAGGACTGTATATTATACAGCGTGTGTATGATAGAGAATATGCGATACGCACACACTTGAGTGAAAAAGGGAAGCGCGATAGGCAGTCATTTTGCTGCGCTGCTTCTTGATAATAAACTCTAACAAATCTGCATGATATATTAATTATTTTACATTATAAAATTCATTTCTTTGATGTGCTTAATTTCTCTCTCGCGGGCGCAGGGAAGTCAAATTCTTTATTTAGTTTATTGGTAATCCGGACGAGTGCAAAAGGCACAGCCTTGTTTATGCTATAAGCCGGCGCGCGATGAGAGTCGCGACGACCACGCGGGTACGCGGTGCGCTTACAGGTGTAGACCCCGGCTGCTTGCGCAATATCCACGCTACGGCCTCCCTACTTGAGTTCCCTTTCCCTGTGCTTATTCTTTTTTTGTGAGTAAAATTTTCGTTCCACCTTTCCATACAGCATTTAATTTAACTAGTTTTCGCCTTTTCGCGCGTTTTAATAACGATGACGAGCAGTGCTTATCAATAGCTGTGTTATAATAAATTTAGTTACTCATTTTGAAGTTTGCTTAGTTCCATAAATCGTGAACAATATTATTCTTACTCAAAAAAAAGTTGCATGGTGGTAATGGAATTAAAAATTTTTTGTGAATTGATAATTTTACTATAAAGTAAACTAACAGTCGGATAAAAATTCTCTTTTGGTTCCCCTTTTCCCTTTTAGAGTGTTAGATTTTCACAACTTATTTCAGTTGTTATATGTGATTCACTTTTACCGCGACAAGGCATCTCTATCATATGGAAGCGAAGAAATGTCCTTGCCCCTTTCACGCTACCTGACCATCATTGAAGCACGCTTGCCTCTTTTCTGCTGTAATATTTTGGTTTTGGATTAAACATGGCAAAACAATTATGTTTTTTGGTTTGGCTTGTGTAATTTTGCTTTTGGAATTTAGATATTAAAATTTTTTTTGTTTAATTTGCAATATTAATGTACTTTAATTTGAATTGTTGTGGCTTTATGTTTGGCAAATTTCTAGGTTGTAAATTTTCTTTTTTTTGCGAGTATTCTTGAGTCTAGTAACGTCAATTACGAATTGAATAAAGAATAGTTTATAGCATTTTTTCTTTGTAATAAAACCACGAATAGCGGAAGATAAAGAGCAATCTGAGCTAAGTGAAGGCGGTGAGCTAAAGGGCGGTCCCAGACGTATTTAACCCCAGCGACGAATTTATAGCGCAATATAATGGACGGATTGGATATCAGTATTTCGACGAATTTCTGCGCTACCGACGAACTGATCGCGCTAGATCCCGTTCGAAGTCGTACTGTTATTAATCAAGCAATTCAGCGAATGTCTAACGGGTTCGTGATGCTTCAGCGCTGTGAATAGGGAATTAAATATCTATTCTGGTACCATCGTTATAAGGGATCATCTCGAACAATATGAAGTACTCCGGTATTTTGGGTCAAATTCTACGCATTGGGAAGCGAATCGGGATGAGATCACTGAAATAATCTCGGCCGGTAGAGCCGCATCCATCTCTATAGAGTAGTTGCAGTAGTTCCGCCCTGTCAGTCGTTGATCATATTAGTTAGTTTCATGACCCCAGACTTAGAGAGACCCAGCCCAAAGCTAGGAATGACGCTTTAGTATATCCTAATAATTTCCCGCCTACACTGTTAAAAGATACTAGTCCTCCCCAAGCCTTGTTACCAGAGTCCCTAGCAAATTTAGAAACCCTACTCCCTGGAAGAGCTTCCTGTAAAAAATATACTCGATCTCTCTTGCAACCCCGACCAGCACCGAGCGATACCGAAATTCACTGTGACTTATCTATAGATCCCCCTTAGGAGCAAACCCAATAGATGAAAGACCTCGCTGCGATATATCGCGATGATTTTCAGAAATACATCAGCCTGATGGGGATGGTCGGCGTCGAAGAGGAATAGGTAATAGAGATCCTCTAAGTTACTCAGAACAAGAATGTTTCGACGCAAGTCGACCTGCTTCCTCTTGGCATACGCGTAACCCCCAATCCACAGATAGCAACCATTGGGAAAATTCCACCTTTTTACACGAAAGTCGAACGTGCGACTTATTAAATAAATTTCCTTTAAAGGCCAGGAGAAAAATGATCCAGAAGGATTTCTCACGCGTTTAACAGTATGTAAGGATAACTTCGGTTTTTCCCTCGAGGACTTGTTGCGCACGTTGCCTGCAGTTTTCGACGCTCAAACGACCTAGTCGTTTAATCGGGAGTATCGCGCATGGGAAACCTATGACGATTTTATAGAGGCCTTTGCCTGCAGTATGTAACGGACGACCTACCTGAGCGGCTTTGACAAGAATTCGAACACCGTACATAAGGACCGCGAGAGGATATATGCACCTATCTGAGTAAATTCCGAGCCCATTTAGATCGCATCAAACCCGTGGTACCCCTAGCCGAACAAATCGATCGAACATACCGGAATCTCCACCCGAGTTATCGTCTACGTATTTCTAGAGACCAGTTTAGTACTTATCCGGAGCTTCAAAGGCTAGGTAAGTGCGAAGAAGTACGCCGTCTCCAAGATATAGAATACAAGCCCTCGCTGCCCTCAGACGAAGCGTGGTTCCCAAAATCAGCATACGATGAACTCCCGGCGAAGCCCAAACGTACTGTTCGCGGCGCAGGGGTGACGCAGGGTAGAGCAAAGAAGTAGACACAAGCCTAGATAGTCTAATAGAAATAGCACCAGTTAGGAACCCGATTACCCCAAATCCAAGCGTGAAACCACAGTCCAGGGGTTTAAACCCTCCCTACCGCACGCGAGAAAGCTTACTGAACCACCCGTTAACATCAGCCTCGTCGAGTATAGGGGGAACTAACCAAACTTCTACCAGTTCCCGATTTGTCGCCAAGCCATGACTCCTCTCCATTATCCACTTATATACGAAACGTCCAGTAACGCAAGTTGTCCGAACCGTGTTTCGGTTGCGGTCACATAGGGCACTGGAGGGACGCATGACCTCAGGCGGTGTGCCGAACATGCGGCCAGAGAGGAACCACGGAAAGGCAATGCCTCACCTGTAATCCCCGCCGGAGTTCGGGAAACACCCCGTTGGAAGGCCATTAATGCTCGCCGGCTCTCCAAGCACACCAAAGGCAGTAAATGAACGTACTAATACGCGCTTAGAAAGCATTGATACTAATGTCTCGCGCTTAATTAATTTGTTTGCAGAAGATAGCGAGAATAAGTCTAACATCTCTTGTAACGAAGCGAGGGAATTATTAAAATCCAAGCCTTCTGAAGAACCTGTATCCCCGATCCCCGGTAAACTCACACTGAGAGCAGAGAAGTTAGTAGAGGTTCCTAATGCACCAAAGTCGTCTATTATTAAAAAAATATTAGTAAGCCGAATCAGATTCGTGAGTCGGCAAACCCCTAATTCGGAGAGAGTCAAGACTCTTGTAAGCTCCAAAACCCCGTCTTATGTCGCTCTATGTCTAGAGAACCCGAACACTTTGTGAATCTAAATTTGAACGGAATGAAGCTAACTGCGATGCTAGATTCAGGCACCCCGCAGTCGTATTTAGGCAAAGGCATCGCAACGAAGCAACTTACTTCGTTGTTAATAATACCGCCGCATCAGGTTCGGATAGTAATCACATGCGCGCGGGTGCACTGATCACGTCGGGCGCGGCTAGTAAACCACGTGCGCACGTGCACACTAATCGTATCGACTTAAAGTACCGACTTACACATGCACCCGTCTTAACCTGCCCGGACTTTTCTAGGCCTTTCGTACTGCAAACCGACGCCAGCGACGATGGCCTAGGCGCAATGCTGACTCAGATCGTGGATGACAAGGAGCAAGTGATCGCGTACGTCAGCCGTTTCTTGTCCTTCCCGAATGAAACTATTATGCAACCGAGAAAGAATGCCTAACCGTTAAGTGGGGCATCTGGAAGATGAGGGAACACTTGGAAGGCTATCACTTCACAGTTCTGACCGACCACCAACCCTTGAAATGGCTCCGAAAAATTGATAGCCCGTCAGGACGCCTAGCCAGGTGGGCCGTCGAACTGAGTCAATGGAACTTGGATATTCTATGGTCTCGGTAGACTTGATGGGACCCAAACTGTGGTTGGATCGAGGAAACACATGGCTTCTCGTCATGCAAGACTGCTATATCAAATGGGTAGAGCTCAAGGTCCTCCACAAAACCAGTAGCACCGCCGTAGCTCAAGCATTTAAGGAACAATTAGTGCTGTCTTTCGGCACGCCCCGTTCCATCGGAAAAGAATTTGTCCGTCTCCAGGAGGAATATAAAATCGAACATCGAAAGACGCCTCTGTATACGCTCCAGTTCAACTCGGTAGAACAAACGAATAAGGTTATAAAAACAGCCATAAACCAGTATCTGGAGAAATCGCAAAAGAAATGGGATCTGTTTCTCCCTGAACTCACCTTCGCCTATAACACCACCTACAACAGCATTGGATACACACCCGTATACCTAAACTTTGGCCGCGAACTAACACCTTCAGTGAGCCTGCACCAAGACAATGGTAACCGGCCAAACTCTACGAGGAAAAACCGCTTCCGAAGAATTCAAGAAGCATTGGAACTAGCCGGCCGTAAGATAGCGCATAGCTTCCAGAAGCTGCAGAAACACTATAATTTAAGGTGCCGCGACTGGGCCCCTAACAAAGGAGACGAGGTAATTCAAAAGCAACACCTGCTATCGAACAAAGCCACCAAATTCAACGCCAAAATGGCTCCGAAATACGAAGGACCCTACCGCGTACACCGAAAGAGGGCTCTCGTGATTTTCGACCTAAAAACCCCTGGTGGATGATCATCAAACACATTCACGTGAGAGATCTTAAGCCGTACCGTAAGAAGGAGGGGGAAGGTGAAGAAGAGGGGGTAGAGGAAGAGCAACGGGAGGCTGTAAATGGCGAGAACAGTCGTTTATTACCCACCGGGATTTCAGTTTTTATTCAATTCGCATATAAATAAGTAATTTCTATTTTTTAAATTATAGTAATAACACAGCCCCACGGAAGAAAAAGTTGTATGTACGAATGATAACACCATGATATCCATACGTTTTCGAGGTCGCTGAATTCGAACCCGAGGTTCGTTTGACCGGTTAGGTCAGGGACAAGGTCAAATCTAGAAAATGCACTGCAAAAAAGTAAGTCAGTATATTTACATGTTTTCGGGGTCGCTGAATCCCAATCCGAGGTCCATTTGACCCGGTCAAGTCAGGGTCAAAGTCAGGTCAAGGTCAAATCCAGTAAATGCATTGCAAACAAATATAGCCAGTATATTTACATGTTTTTGAGATCCATACTCTAAAAGACCATCTTCCTCATTTCATTTTTTTTGCTATACCGGACTCGTTTATTACAAAAAGATCTAAGGAGTGGTTTTCGTTTGGGTTTCAGACCTTTTATCTCTGCTTCTCTCTTTAAGTTCCAGCAGAAATCTGCCATCATATTGACATCCCATCGCCCTTGATACCGTCTTTCCATCTCCTTGATGTGTTGATGGAATAACTCTCCTTGTTCTTCACTGTAAGCTCCTAAGTTCATTGGGAAGTAGTCAATGTGAGAGTCAACAAAATGTAATTTCAAGTTTATATTGCACCATAACGCCGCGAAATTTTCAACCCTTTCAGCAACTATTTCTTTATAGTTTTCACTTTTTTTATTACCCAGGAAATCTTTTACAGTTCCTTTAAAACTATTCCTTGCAGCTTTTTCTGCATCATTCATGTGTTCAATATAACTATCATCTCTGAGCATCGTTCTAATTATGGTTTTAAGTACTGGTAACATTCACCTTCCTTACATAGGGCTTTAACAAATTGCTTCATTAGGCCTAGTTTGATATGTAGGCGTAGAAGCAGTATTCTGTTAGGGTCCACCAGAGCTTCACGGATTACATTCATCGAATTAACGTGAAACGAAGTCCTTTGAGTCCATATTGTTTTATGTAATGATTCTTATGATCACGACTATCCTACAAACATAAGAAACAAGGACACTAAATGAATCCTGAGTGTTTCCTTAAACTGAATGTCAAAATTTTGAGATCTCCGTAAACTAACAACTTATGTTATTCATATTTTATTTTATTTAACACTAACTGAATATTTTTATAGCCCTCTTTAAGTTCTGTCGAAAGTACTAGCGCTATTGGAGCGTAGACGTTCATATTATGAAGTAGCACTGCCTTCAGACTTCGCGTTGAAGAATCCAAAAACGTCTCCACTCATCGTCTTTATAAACCCTAGGTGCTGATTCATTCATAAGTCCATTTACATCGTTACAATATACTAATGAGGGTTCTTTTGACATCGTAAAGAATTGCCTGAATGCCTCCTCCCTTTTACGAAAACTATCTACTTTCACGTTATTCTCTAACCAATTTTTATCTATCATAAATGATGCTAAATATTCTCCTTTATCTTTTGGCAGACCTAGATCTCTCACGAGGTCATTCAATTACTCCTTTGAAATTTGATTTGATCATCAGAGAATGCATCATCGCTATCTTCAAATTCCTCTTCATCCCAAGTCGGAGGGATTGGAAGAGATGCTTCAGCGAGTTCTGATGCAAGGCCTCGTGGAGATAGTCGGCCGCGGATGAGAGCGTTCGGAAAGAAATGCGCCAAGTGGCCCGCGTAGAGGAAGCGGCTACCGTCCGCCTGGCAAAGTGGGGGCCAAGAGGCCCCCGGAAATAAACCAGATCGGCAAGGGCACGAGTTCGCGAGGGAACTACGCGCCGCCCACCAACCCGGGGGATAATACTCCGAGGGAGGAGAGGCCGTCGCTGAGCTGCTACTCAAGCGGCCAACTTGGGTAAATAGCGAGATGTTGCTCTAGCTGCTCGGGAAACAGAAAAGATGAAAGGGTAGGTGGCATCGCTCCTACCCCTCCCTCGGATGGACAGAATGATACTGCGGCCGCGTACAACAGAGGCTCGGTCGCGCACGAGTCGACTAAGCGACCCCTCGATGCAGAGACACGATGGTGACTGCGAACACTATGGCCAGGTTGTGTCCCAGGAGGGTCTACAAAGAAGGTCATGGGTACAGTTGGCCGCCAACTGGACAGCGCTCGGATGTAAATTCGTGGCATCCGAGAGACAGGGGGTAGGGCTACCGAATGGAATCCGAAGCCCTTTTGTAGGCGACATGATCCTACCGATTACTGTATAAGGACTGACTCGGGCCATACGAGTGGCCATCATACCTCAGCTGGACGCAGGCTGTTATTTAGGGGTCAATTTCGAACGAGCGTTTCGGGTCCTTCTTGATCTACAATCCTTCGGATTCTAGAAGGCAGAAAACCTGCGAGTGTAGAACACACGTATATTACGTGTCAGGATTATTACACTGTTACAATTCGTGTACTACACATACACACTCGACCTGTTACACGTTTTCGGAAAAGAAGAAAATATAATATATTTTATTTCGAGTGAAGCTAGAAATATTATTTCGTTTTAACTCGATTTATTCATAAGCTAAAATCTCGCGTATTACCTCGTGCGTGCTATGTTTATGTTTACATTCCGCGAGACTCACTCTCTCCCGGCGCGCTTATTTTGACGCGCGCGCCTATTCTCCGTATGTATATGCCCTTGTGATCGCTCACCATCTCAGCCTGCACCCTTTTCCTTGTACTTTAAGTTATCTCCCTTAACGTACAATTATATTATAGTCTGTTATAATATAATTTTTCACTTTCGGCAACGTTTCACCACGTTGCCTATATCTTATCCGGTACTACTAATATCGTTCGCGAATATTAAAAAGTTGGGTACCATGTAACAAGGATATCTCGGTGCAAATAACACTTCAGTATTATTTCTTCGGCGTACGAGGATATATGTTAATATGCCGGCTTTGGCCGGACTTACCTTTGCTTCCTCTTGCTGCGGGCTTCTGCACGCCGAGATTACGCCCTCAAAACGAGCGTGAAATTCCGAGAAAATGCAAAGTTATTCGGTTGTTCTCAATTAATTCGAAAAGCGTTTCGAGGAATCCAGGTATAGGTGAATAATAGGGCAAAAACTACTACGCGGGAGTTAAGATAAGATTTGCACGGTTTATTGCGTAACTATTATATGGATTACGCGCAGGGCGATGCACACGAATCGCACACACTCAGTCTTTGCCGAACAGAAATCACTCGCGGAGAGAGAGAGAGATATACGCCGACTAGCTGATGCTAATTCCGACACACGGGAAAACGCCACGGAAATCGCTGAACGCTCACCGTTACAGTATATATATATATATATATATATATATATATATATGTTTCATTTGCTTTAAAAAATAAATATTCGTATGTCTATCATGAAAAATGTATCCCTGCGGAGTTATAAATTAATAAAAATCGGCAAATAATGCAAAATATCATCAAAATTCAGTTTTCGACCTCTGATATATCCGAAAGTAGGTCAAAAAATTCAGAAAAATTCTGTGATATGCGGATTAAGTAGCAGAACATTTTTTGAGAGTTTAAAGAAAATATATTTCTCTAACGATTTTTCTGATCTAAAACCATCAGTAACGCAATTTCTGATATGTTTTTCTTATTCTAGGTTGAAATCCCTACAACATAAGTTAAATATTGTTGCCCTAGCTCATTCCAAAGGGCTTATATTTGTTTTTGTAACTTGGTTATCCATTTTTGCCTACTGTGCTCCGGCAAGGGGCGTCGGCACGGGCAGCAGTGGCCATCAACACCGTTGGTGCACGGTTATTGTATGTTACGACAGCAGCCAGGTTTCGCGATTGTGAACCAAGCTCGCCTGGGTTCCTTGTGAGTCGGTGTGACTCGTGCGACTTGAGATTGCGCTCCGGGCGACGGTGAGCGCGACTTCTTCACCCATTTGTGAGGAGAGCCAAATGGCTTTTGGGCTGAGAGGGACGTCACAATACGCGTATTGTGTGGGCTCGTACGAAAGCGTAAGTTGATCAGTGATGTGATAAAGTGTATAATTGTGTTAGAATCGGAGAGTTATCATTGTCTATTCCTTGTCCACACACAACCTTGCTCATAGCAGTCGGCTTGCACAAACAAATAACTTGTAACCGTTTTACAGGGATAGACAAAAAGTACAACGTTACAAGCTGTAGTATATGTCAGACAAATATTTTATCAGAAAATCAGAAAAACTGAGTAGAGATGTTTCATAATCCTTTGAAACCCTTTTTACGCGATATTTCAACGGAAGAATTGTTACATTTTTCCTTGCACGATACTTCAACGCAAGAAATAAAATTTTCTTCTATGCGCGATATTTCAACGCAAGAACTGGAATATTCTCCTTTGTGCGATATTTCAACGCAAAAATTGTAACATTTTTCCTTGTGCAATATTTCAACGCAAGAAATAGAATATTCTCCTTTGCGCGGTTTTTCAACGCATGAAATAGAATATTCTTCTTTGCACGATATTTCAAGGCAAGAAATGGAATATATTTATTTGGCACGAATATTCAATGCAATATATATATATAGTACTGATTATATCAATCATTTTCGTAATTTTGGCTCGAATTCTGAGTATTATCGTTTTTATAATTTTATCTCAGAATCTGAGTATTATCATTTTCATAATTTTGACTCGAATTGTGAATATAATCATTCTCATTATTTTTATTCTCTACTCTCTTTTTCTTTATCACGTTATCAGTTTCTTTTTGACGTGTTTTAATTCTGTTTTATTACTTGTTTTCTTTTTATTTTATTTTGTTCGATTTTTCTTTCAATCGTTACTTTTTTGTTCTTGTTTTAATTTTTTTTTCAGTTGCTTTAATTTGAGCTCCTACAATATATTCTGGATCCCGAATTTTCATATGTCTTTTCTTACGACTATCTACAACTATTTCCGGAAGTATACAATCACAATAAAATTGTGCTGCTTTGAAAATCATATTGTCTATGAAAGTATCGTCTCTCTCTCTCTCTCTCTCTCTCTCTCTCTCTCTATTTTGATTATTTTTATATTCTGAAGCGTAAAGATTACAAATAAACAATACTTTCTTTTCGTAACTCGTAATTGAGCCTGTATTTGATAATGGTTGATAATGGAGCCTGTAAAAAGTATGGTTTTCCTTTAAATATACAATTTCATTCTTAATTGGATTACTTGTTCAATGTAAAGTTTTTAATTTTAATAGCTTTGTCGGGATCGCAGTCTTTAGCTATGATAAGACATTTTATTTCGACGGATTCCGCAAGGTGGATCCTTAAAGTCATATCCAAGTTTCGATAATAGTGACTTTGCAAAGTATTCCATTGTTATTCCATAATCTATCGCTGGAGCACCTATTTGTTTGGATATACAATGTCTGAAACAAGTACAGCACAAGCGTTTGTTGGCTTTTTGTTGTAAATATTTTCTATTAATGAGCCTGTTATTAACCATTTTCCCATCTTTCTATTCTTACTACTTTCGTTTTGAACTCAAGTGTGAAATTCAATAGTATCTCTTTCAAGTTGCCAATCTCTAAGTATCATATAATGATCTTTTATCGAAATATCATACTCCTTCGCATTTACAGCGGGATGGTGAGCATATGGGCCATAATTCTGATCGGCTAATCATAACTGCTTCTGCCTTGCTTTCTTCGCTGCTTTTTCTTTTTAATTTCTGTTGGCATTTTGCACTAAAAAATTGGAAGATATTTCTAGCCAAATTATCTTCCAATTTTTTTTGTATATTTTCTCCAATAGTTGGAACATCTATTTCTGCTACTTTGTAAACTGAAACATAAGTTTCTTTTTCGCTAAATTCTAATACTGCTAAATGATAATGCGACTAATAAGTATATCTTTTTACCAAATGAATAGGTTTTGCTTGAATAAAAGAAGCAATATGAGCATTAAAACTTTCACTCTTATTTCTATTTACTTTATGTAATAAATTCTTCGTATTTCTCATAACACGATTAAGAGTCTCTTCAATTTCTTGGAAAAGATTTGCGTCTTTTAATACTCGTACAAAATTTTCTTCTCTACAATTTTGCTGTTTATCGCCTCCGTATTTACTATTTTCGCAAAATGTATATTATATCGAAGTTCTTTACAATTTCGTTCCAAACTAATATTTTTTTTTGATATTTCAGTAAACAATTTTGTATGAGTTTTACCAATTTTGGTGCACTATTTTCTATTTTTGTTCTAATTGCTGTCCTTAATCGTCCTTTTGTTTTGGACAATGCTTTTATTCGTGTAGATACGTTTTTCAAAAGGTGATTTGTGCAAAGGATATTCTCAACTTCTAAACCATATGGATTATCATCTAAAGTGGCCGAATAATTGCTACTATCTCCATCAGAATATAATACACTAAATATTAATGTCACGTCCAGAACATGACAAAACGGAGATGGTTGTTAACTTGCGAAAGTTAACGCTCTTTCAGGCCTTAGCTGCGCTAGCTATTAAACCTTGGCTGAGCTATGGGTCGGAAGTATAGAGGCGTTTATCTAA
>JAYJLV010079028.1:0-14545 GCA_036873485.1 Torymus texanus
CCACAGATGTAAAAAATTTGCATATTTTTATATTAATTCATTTTAAAATTATGAAAAACTGAAACGACACCAAAAATTGTTCCGGAACTGGTACTTTTACCTTACACTCTTTCGCTTCATTCACCAAATACCCGTGCGTATGTCTATGTTTGTTTATAATAACTTTATATACCAGCCACTTTTACCCATAATTTTCCTAAAAAGTTACGTATATATATCAATATACCGGCCACCTACGCGGCATACTCAACACGCGCGTGTGTCTCGGTGGTAGCAATAGTGTATCGCATCGCGTAAACAGCGCGTGCCGACAGGTGGGCGTCGCGTCCGTTGCCCTGCGCAACAACCCTATGACTTTGCCGAATGCCCGCTATATAATGCAGTTTGCGAGCGAGCGAGCGAGAGAGAGAGAGAGAGAGAGAGAGAACTGTGCCCCAGGCGAACTCTGAACTTGAATCAAGACCAATATGTGTCGGTTGGGTCGGCACGTGGAACGTTTGGTGAGTGAATTCAAGTATATAGAGATCAGAGAATACGAGCTACTCTACTGTGGTGTGTTTTAGAATTTTGTTAGTAAATTGGCTGGATTAAAAGATTAATGTACATTGAGTTTTCGTATTGATTGAATAGATGTGATTAATGTGAATTTGAATGATGAGTGGGAATAAGTTCTGAATTGATCTTATTATTTAAATCAAAGTATCGTATTAAGAGTATATTCTATACTTTTTACCTACAGCGGTATGAAACTGTGTAATGCTTTCATTGCGATACTGAAAATTTTGTATTACGTTTAAAGGCTTACTAGCCGGTTAAATAAATAAAATAAAACCAAACAAAAAATAAAATAAATTACGAATTTTTGCATTGTGCTATAAAATTCGTGAAAAATAAACTAGTAGTCATTAAAATTAATCCCTGTTCAACATTTACTACCCATCACCAACGATGCATTACCTAATACTTTTCTTCTTCATTCCGTGTACCGAGACATCGATACACCGTTACGTATATATGTATCGATTCATTAATCACAACTTAACCGTGTCCACACCTCCGTATTAGCGCGACGAATCAGTTATACACACCGATACTTGCATGATCGGTTCTTTACATCGCTTATATATAATACTGAATAATGTCATGCCGCTAACGAGGACTATTTAGATTATGGAGACAAATCGCGTGAAGTGAACGGCGACGTGATAATAACTGATGGTAGCGAAAAGGGTTGCTTTTGGAGAGATATTAAAAGTGATATATATATATATGCGTGTGTGTATGTGCGTGTGTGTGCGTGCGTGTATGTGTGTGTGTGTGTGTGTATGTGTGTGTGTGTGTGTAGGCAGGCGTGGATGACGGTTTTGTGATCAATGAAAACGGTAGGTGATTTCAAATGTTGAATTTAGAGTGAGAAAGAGGGAAAGGGAAACACCGGCACGTGGATGACCCGGATGCTAGCGACTGGAAAGTGAAGTAGGAAATTAATTTCCACACAGTCAGTTGAAAGCTTATCAATGAGGATTGTCGCAGGAGGATCAAGAGAGAGAGAGAGAGAGAGAGATAGAGAGAAGAGAGTTTGTGACGAAGGGATAGATGAAAAGGTTCAAAGAGTGGAAGAACGAAGGATGCTTTTGACGAGATTTATTTTCAGTTAGAGAACGGCGATTTGCCCTCGCAGACGCGTCTTTTGTGAGTATAGGAGAACTGCGATTAATTGAGATCTTTCTATTTCTGCTCAGTTGATTAAGACTTTTCCACTTTAAATATGCTTGCTTTATGCGCAATCGCAAACGTGCACGATTTTATTATACAAAATTGTTTGCAAAACAGTTGAATGAATTATATTAATTTTACACGAATGGATTTCATAAAATTCAAATTTTACAAAAATCCCAAACCCACACATGGAACAACCCTTTGTGAAATCATACCTGGCCCACGCTTGAAAAAAAAGAGACTTGTTATATACACGTGGCTCACTCAAATTCTCAAATCTCCTGAGCTCTTCACGAGATAAAGGAAAAATCATCGTTTCGCGCCACTTCTGACCTCGCTCACTCCCTCTCTCTGTCTCCCTTGTTACTTACTCTTCCGAGAGACAAGTCTCATTCTCTCGAAGGTCCTTCGCCCTTCTTTTCCAGGCACATCTGTGCCGACGACGTCTCGAGGTTGATGAGAGGAACACCGCGAACCCTTTGAGAGCCCGCGTGATTTTTATTAGAGGAGAGAGAGAGTGTAAGAGGCGGACGGATGGCGATGATGTCTTCGCGTATTGTTCGATGAAATTAGACGAGATGAGAATGGCAAATGAGTGTATAAGGGCACGCTTGTTGAATTTATTATTATGGTTTTTAATAGTATATGTATATGCTGTGGTATACAAGATTTATATGATTGGAACGATGAACCAAACCTATAGATAAAGTAAATAATTTTTTCCGTAGGAAAAATCTCTTCTTTAAAATATAAGAATAAAATCGAATAAAGTTAAAACAAAAAATATATTTATTCACATTACCTATATTAAGTCCAAGTTGTAGAAAATATTTTATATATATGCACCCATAACAGATTATTGTTAATTAAATTTAAACTAGTCAAAGTCCCATATATCTGCCAAACTGTCTGACGCCATAATACGAAAATTAGACAAAATCATCTTACATCGATTCATTCAACGATTAACTCAGTCTAGCTCTGCCACATTCTACTGGCATACGTGCAACGTCAAGCTCTCAAATCTCCACCATTGACCTTCATCATGCGTCGACGACAGAGCTCCTCAAAAATCAGTTCTCTCTCTCTCTCTTTCTCTCTCTCTCTCTCTCCCTCGCACAAAAGCATGCACAAGCTTGGTCTTACTCTCTTTACCACACATCCTCTCTTTCTCCCTGCGTTCGCACGCACACATATCGTCTTCTCTCGGAGCAAAGACCAACGAGTATACAGCGAGAGTGCGTGTCCCTGATATCTCGCTCTCTCTCTCTCTCTCTCTCTCGCATTCCCAGACTGGACCCCGTTCGCATATACGTCTCTCTTCTTTTCTTCTGCGAAGGCTCGCGTTCCCTCTCCACCTCCTCCTCATTATTCTTCGTTCCTTCTCTCTCTCTCTCTCTCTCTCGTCATAATGCCCCGGCGACTTAGGAGACGCGAGAGCACGAGCAAGCGCGTTCAAGGTCCGAGGCGAGGTCGCAGACGTGGCGTAGTAATGCACCCCTCCGGTATCATCGTCGTTGCTGCTGATGCTACAGCAGTCGCCACTCGTGATGTGGTTTGTTTTATTTTTTATGGAGAGACGGGAGAGGGAGTCATGGAGAAGGAATAGTCGTAGGTAAGGGATAGCCAAGTGTGGAAGGGAATCGTTTCACTGTGGCTTTTTTTGTATTAGATAGAGATAGAAATGTTTTAGATGTGGTGTGAATTTGTAGGGATTTCAATGTAATGTGTAAGGTGAAAATTATAGTTTTGATAGTTTTAAATTTTATAATCTTTTTATGAAAATTGTATGTGTGTGTGTGTGTGTATGTATATATATATATATTTCTCGTATGTGCGTTTGATTAAATAATTAATTTTTTTTTATAATGTCGGTTAAGAATATCGATGAAAATTACATTATTCACTTAAGCAATATTATATAACTATGACTTTCCAATCAATGTAATAATCCGTTTAGTATGAACTGATTACTTACTGAATTATTTTATTTAATTGTTTAATAAAATATCGTAATTCTACATATCTAAAAATCTCCCAAAAAATTCTCCAATAATATTAAATTATTATCCCGACCAACGAATCAAATTTTCCCCAAGTATTTCTTTATTCATATATCCACTACGCCATTCCGTAATTGAATTCGGTTTTATTAATTTTTCTCCTGAAGAAAAAAAAATATACCTCTACCCTCCGTATTCCCCTAATTTCACCGTCTTTTGCTATAAAAAGATCCTCTGGTGTGTGTACGAAGGAACGAAAGGCAAAAAAAAAGGCAAACACGGGAGGGAAAACCGGAAGCGCTTGGGAAGTTGAAGGTCTTTTACTCTGTAGGCCATTGGACTTGATCGATATATACCGCTGGACCCTACTACTGAATTATTGGTCGACGTCAAGGAAAAATTCAGGAGAATCAGAGGTGTGTATGTGTGTGTATGTACATCATGAGTGGGCGACTTGACCTCTCACAGTTGGATTATGTATAATACGGGACCTCGTTATATATATATATATATATGTGTGTGTGTGTGTTTTCGTAATTCGGATGTATGAGTGAACGAGGAAATATCGTGTAGGCTTACGAGCTTCTTTGTGACGGTAGTTGTAAACGAATGATAGATTTAGATTAGGGTTTGATAATGAAAATAATGCGGTTGATTTTTTAACAATTTGTGCTATTTATTAACTGAACATTATGATTTGTCCATCTTCTAATAAGTAACTGTAAATTATTACTTAATTTTTTTGATCAATATCATTTGCCTTTATTCTAATAACACATTTCAAAAACACTTCCAAGAACAACAATCTATTCTTTCACGCTATACAAGTGTCCTCTATACATGACCTTCTAAATATTCTCAGATTACCCAAAACATATAACCATCCCATATTATCGTCTTGCACACCATATAACCTATTCTTTTTCACAGACATAATGTCATCATATCTAAAACTAGCAAGATAACACTATACATATACACACACGCACAAATACACACTACTTCCCGTAGCTCAGTACAACCCATCGTACGCGTGTGCGCGCAACAGTTTCTTGAATGAAGCTTGGCCACCTACGCGACCTCGCACACCGCACACGTGTCTATACTCGTATTCTCATTCGGATTTTCTCTTTGCGGACATACTTTACGCTCTCTCTCTCTTATCTTATCTAACGTGAAGTACAATCATCGTTCGAGGCGAAGGTTCTGTCCTTCACTTGTGCTGACAATGAACAGCCCTTGAACTGTATGTATAGATGAGTGCGCTCTTGTTTTTTTTTGGTCGGAAATTTGAATTTCATATTCGGCCGTGTCGTCGTTATCGTCGGTGATCGTTGCGTCCGTTTTGTAGGTTTCGAAGTTCTACTGGATTAAAATTGATCGTTTTTAGTGTAGAAATTATGTTCTAGTATGAAAAATAATTTGTAAAACTTAAATGTTTTTCAAATAAAATTTCTGTCTATATAGATAATTTAATTTCTCATTAATCTGTAACAATGCCTCGTAAAATACTTTTAACATATCAACTACTAACATTTACTCAATATTACATTTTGTTCCATTATTTAACGATCGATACAATATACATATCGTATACAAGATCTTTTCCTCTCAATAATGAAAAACTTATTAAAACACCAAACCATGCGTAGCACGTAGTTATTTCTCAACTATAACACGTGGGGTTTTACCAGTTTGTCACAACCAACATTTCCATCCAACCATTCCACCAACCTTGTTACTCACTACTCACGCCATATCATACTACTTAACACCTGAATCCAAAATCCACAACATCTGCATAACAGTGAATATCATTAACCAATCCTCTGGCACGTTCAAACGATTTCTGCCTCCCTCGGCCTTGTACAAACCACACACACGTACATTGTCCCCATAGCGGTAGCGCGACAGACAGGATGACTCGTGATGTGTATCGGTGCCTTTTACTTGCTAATATCCAAGGTCGCGGCTCGTCTACCAATATATATCTATATGTATATATAAATATAAGTGTATGCACGCGCGTGCGGAAGCAGAACCCGTCGTCCACACGCATGCAGTCGACCTTTGTCTCTCTCTCTCTCTCACTTTTTTTCTTGGCTGCTTGTCATATTATTTCCCCTCTCCCATGAAGAGAGTCTCCTCGAGACGACAACCCGTTGTAAAAAAAAGCTCTTGGTTTATTTATGAAAGTCTGCGCGGTGCTTTTTGGAAATATGCTGTTTCGAGAAAAAGAGAGAGAGAGAGAGAGAGAGAGAGAGAGAGAGAGAGAGAGAGAGAGAGAGGATCCTGAATTCGAGGTAAGAAGCAAAGAGTTGAAGTAGTAGACTGAAGACCTTGGATACCAGTTAAAAAGGTTGCGGAGGGGGGAAAAAAAGAAGTATTGTGTATATGAGTTATCAGTGGCGTCTATATAAGACAATGGAGTATCGTCGGGTCTGACGTGTATCCATGTAAAGAATTTGACTAAGCATACATATTATACATAATTATAGTGATTCTAGGTTATTAACGTCAACTTGTCCCAATATTTGCTCGTACAGTTATAATCCGAAAAATCCAACATTTTTGGTTTCTCGCAACAGACGTAATTCTGAGCTAAAACAATCGATCACAGCTACCATTTATATGATTTATGGACCTCTGGCATAATATATCCCCGTACGCATGTCATTTTTTATACATTCGCATGCGTGTGGTCACTCGCTATATATATACACACACATTATACACACGTAAAATCCTTCAGCAACTACTATATACGTTTGTAGATATCTTATCTTCCAGTCTTTGGTCTTCACTCCCCGCAAAAAAAAAAAAAAAAAAAAACTCACGCATCAACAACCTACTTAGCACTTAATCCCAGCATCATCATCGTCAGTTAACAACAGCAGCATCACTACCACCATCGAAACATTACCACTCTCGTATAATATACTCCGTTAACCTTCAGCTTCTCGACTTCCCGCTTCTATCTCTCTTACTTTGCACGCGAGTGAAAATGACAGAGTGGTTTCGCCGGAGGCCCGCCACTGCAGCACACACATATACACATATATACATAAAGCCGGTCGACTACTACGATGGATCAAGCTTGGCTCAAGGTCGTAGCGCAATGCTGCGCGTGAACGGCACGAGCAACGGTAAATCCAAATGCGTGCGTTGACTCTATCGCACGGGCTCTCGGTAGCCGCAGGTGTGTATTACAACTGCTATATATATATATATATAGTTATAGATAAATTAGTGTAAATATATAAATGACTCGTGTGGGTTGGTTTGAGTTTGGACGAAATGTTTGGCTGATGCGAGATTGTTAGACGTGTATATGTATGTAAGGTAGTGGCAAGTTAGGTGAGAGTGAAAGTACGTTTGGTTTGTTGATGAGGCGATGATTGCTGGGTTGCTGATGGTGTGATCGTGGTTGGGTTCATTTGCGAGTATATAAGATGGTTTATCTTATGAGATCTTGATTTTTTAATCATATTTGTTAAATTAACTTTATTCATTTTTCTGTAGTAGATTATTAATATAGTGCATTTTAAAATTATGAAAAATAAATATGTTTAACCGATCGATGCGTATACGAAAAGGATTTTAAATCCAAATATATATTTACAATATTTTTAAAATTACTTGATTGATAATAGTCAAATTAAATTCAACGCAACTTTTCCACTAGATGTTTCCTTTCAATCAAAAAGAAGAACCACGGGCATATACAAACTTCCTAACTCAAACATTTCACACTTCACAGACTTATTCAAACTCTATAGGCGACCTAGTCTCCACCTATATACACACAAACACACACATACGTCCTTCTCAAAGATTCGCAACCATAGACCCAGCCACTCGCCAATTCCTCAGCCATTCGGCAATCGGTTCGTCCCGTCTGCCTGTTAATCCACACTAATTCCCAGACGGCGTCAGCTATACCTCCTCTCTCCTTCCTTCCTTTCTTGGAGGATCGCTTAAAAAAAAAAATACTAAGTAGCCGAATAGAGGTGCCCGCCGTCGCGCGCTCGCTCCTTTTCGGCAACGGTGAAGGTCGAGAGAGCAAGAGAGAGAGAGAGAGAGAGAGATTAATTAGTAGTAGCTGCTAAACGGGTGCGACGGCTCGCAACGGTGGCGGTCGAGTTGTTATTAGGCCCGAGGAGACGAGTTGTTAGCATATTCCAAAGTGGCGAAGCGTAGCGTGGTTCATTAATCAGTTCGGTGTAAGGAGAGATAGAGAGAGAGAGAGTGAGAGAGATGGTGTAGTAATTGGTATATGAGAATAGGAGGGAGCGAGATTTTTGATCGATGAATGAGAGAGTTTAGTGGATTATTTTCTGAAAGATTTATTATCGAATAGTGTTGTAAGAAGTTAAAGGTGTATTTAAAATGTATATAATGAAATGTTTAAAATTTATGAGTAAATACAAAGTAATTATAACACTGCGATAGATGTATTATACTTTATGCAGGAAGATTGACTCTGGATTACAATTGAAGTAAAAATATATTTAATTTATAGAAACTTATAATAAAGTTCGAGCTACTATTTTAATCGGTTTCACCAGTTGTAACGTTCCTCGTCAAAATCTATATTACCCACCCGCACTCGCATTAACAACCCGAAGATACATTTCAAAGCGATTCCTCCATATAGACACACACACAGTAGTAACTCGTAACCCTAAAACCAGACCGCATCGCGCATCGTAAAGTACCAGATCGTATAGATGCCAGTTGGGTAAGCAATAGCAGTCGGTTGTTCATCAGTGCGATGAATTAAAACGAAAGATTGTATAAGTACTTACATATATGTATAAACGCGGGTCAAGCGTTGAGCGAGAACAATGGCCCATAAATGTGAGCCATACTGTATATAGCTTCAAGGTCGTGCATCATTGACCGTCGTTTCGTTTTATACTCATCGAATTATAGAGATTCGAGTGTTACACTTAAAAATGTAAGTACGTACGCTTGGATAGTATAAGTATAGCGACTGATCGGTTTTTTTTTTCTTTTTTCTTCGAACGCGTCCTTGTACGCGAGTACGAGGAAGAAGAAGATTTCGATGGGGGGGATTCTCCTGCAACTTTTGTTTATGAAACTCACACACACACACACACACATACACGATCATGATGCCATAAATTTGAATACGCTTAGTAGGATTTTTTCTTCCTCTCCTCTTTTTCGCGTTGGCCAAGCAAGGGCAGCAGTGCGAGTCGCCGGTAAATTTTTATTTTATATATGTACATACTTGTCTCGTTTTTTTTTTTTTATGAAGAGACGAACGAGTAGTGGTGCGTCAAGTTTTAAGTGGTTTTTGCATAGAACAAGAAAAAAAAAACAGCTAGCCAATTAAATAGTAAATTTTTTTTGTTCTTCTATCGTATAATATATGATAAACAGTGAATTATTTATAATATTCGCCGAGCGAACGTTGAAATTAAATTTATAAATAGAAAGAGAAGAAAAAATAATGTACGATTACCGAGAAATCATCCACTCACCCACTTCAACCACCCCTTAACGACGCGTTCCCAGATGAAATAAGAAAAAGAAAAAAACGAATCCACCAGCTCTTTCCAGGACTAAAGCAAGGGAAGAACCATAGTCCCTTCCCTTCTCGTGTCCTCGCGATAATCTCGTGTTTTTCTCTCTTTCTCCCATCGATTACACCTACGCTCTCTGCTTCCCTTCTTCGTTCCTTTAGCTCTTCGACTGGCACGCCCGCGCGCTCTCGCCCTTTTTCCTCAGCACAACACGTGGCAAGGTCACGACCTCGTGCTTCTTTTTCCACCCTTCGTAAAGAGAAAAAGGGATTTTTCTCTGTGTGTGTGTGTGTGTGTGTGTGTGTGTGTGTGTGTGTGTGTGTGTGTGTGTGTGTGTGTGTGTGTATTGTACTTGCCACTCGTTAACCTTCAGCAGAGAAAGATACACTCGAAGGATAGAATGTCGTGCGAAGTTGAATAATGCCTCTTGTTGAAGGGAGAAACTTTTAATTTTCGCGTACACGTGCGTAAGATTTAGTTACAAAGGTAATATATTTCTCCAGAGAGGTGGAAGAGGGTTGGAAAGTTTTGGAAGTGTCATCGATGTGTGATTAGAAAAACGAAGGACAGGGAAATGGTTTTAGTAGTCATGTTTTATTTAGAAAGGTCGCTATGGGTCTTTGAAGAATTATTATAATTTCAACGTGTCACGTAAAATATAAGGAAAGAGAATAAACGTGCGCGCACATGATAGCGGTAGGATATTTATAAAAAAAAAGGCGAACGCGTGCGAGCGATCTTCAAGGGTATGTATATTCCATCCCGGGTTGTATCACGTGTGCGGGAGAGGAAAAAAAAATTTTTGAATGTATAATCAATGTCACGAAAGTCTATACATCTGCCAAGAATATGATGTCAGTTCTGTATCTGCCTTTACATACACACATAAATATATAGATATTTTTATTCCTTAACGACAATAATTTTTCCATTCCAGAAACTTTTCGTTACCTCTCTACCTCGATGCCTACCCTTACCCAAATCTAAATTTGAGCTGTATAACCTAGAAACCTAATTACCCACATAGCTTCCCGCGTCATTATGATAAATAGACGAAACTTGATCCACCCTTAACGAAGAGAGAGAGAGAGAGAGAGAGAGAGAGAGAGAGAGAGAGAGAGAGAGAGAGAGAGAGAGAGAGAGAGAGAGAGAAGAAAAACAAAGGCGGGGGTATCGGCTGCTGCTATACGCTTCCATCCTGAAAATGCGCGGGAGTTTACGAGCGACCTTCGGCTTCCCACACGCGTGGGTGACTCGCAATTTCAGCAGGAGATCCCTTATATTTTTCTCCAGAAGGATCTGGGCCCTCGACCCCGTCACACTCAAGGCACGTGTACAGGCAGACTCGTAGCGTTCTGTATGAATTTGAGTTGGGTGAAGGATGAGGGAGAGGAAAAAAAAGCTTGAATAGTTAATTGAGAAGGGTGGATAATTGAATATCAAGAGACGATGGTATTGGAAGGTTAATTATTGGGGATTAATGAGATGAAACGGGGTTGTTTATTAGGGTTAAAGTGTATGATACATAGATTGTCTTTATTTTTGTAAATTTTTAAAGGTTGGAAGAAACTTTCACGTCGTAACTCATACTTTTCTCGTAAAAATTCATTCAATTATCATTAGAAACTTACAGTAACTCCCATCATCAAAACGCAACTAACTCTCATCATCATCATAATCGACTAAACCAATTCAACTACGTAGTACCTATCCTCCAAACATTTCCTCCTCTTTGAAAAACCCACACAGATACATCATATACAAACCCCCGCATGAAAGCGAAACAGAAGTAGAAGAAGACCAAGACGAAGAGGAAGAAAAAGCCCCTGTTCCAATGGGAACAAGGTTACGCATTGTCGATTCACCCTCTTTTTTCGGAGGATTATTAGTCCTCTCTCCTTCTCTCGCACGCGCGAGTTCTCTCCCCTTTATGACCTTCGCGTCGATCGCGCTGTTCCTCGAGGGGCTGAATTGTACGTCTATATACACACACATATATATATATATATATATATATATACACACGCACACACATCCTGCTTGTATTTAGTGCGCCTAATGCGTAGTTTTGTTGTGTGTGTATATATAAGGACTTGATGGCGGCGATGGTGGCCTTGACACGTTACGTTTTGAGAACGAATGGAGAAGGAGACATGGGGGATGTGTATATATGTGCAGAGATGTTCAAGGTTAAGAAGGGGGAAAAGTAGAAGTGATGTATTGATAGTTGGAAGGTTTTTTTTCCGACGATGACGGGGCGGCTGATGTTATTGTGTTGTGGTGGGAATGTTATGAGAAAATTGGAAAACGGTGGACTGAGGGGGAGGAGAAGGTTATTATATGTTATTCGATCAGCGGGTGATTCGGTAACGCCTTGAGTGCTGATGATGGGAAAAAGACGGTAAATGTACATTTGGTGAAGCCTTTCAGTCTGATAATGGAGAAATCTAGAACATTGGGTTATCTTAATACGATTGTATGGAACAATGATTAATTCTTTTTTTATTTCCTAATAGAATTTGCCGATTTGGAATCTAATGTTTTTAAAAATTACTTTAACGAAATGTACAAAAGTATAATAGTAAGTAAAAATCTTTTCTAAAAGGTAAAGTGTGACTTTCAATTCTTTTTATGTTAAACCAGAATCTTATTTTCATAGTAATATCCTTCACTATAATCATTCGCAAAAAAATTGTGAATAATGATTCAACCAATAATTTATGCACCATTTCTATTTAAATTTTAATCATTTACTATAATATCAATATCGTCAAACTTCGAGACGAAAATTTTCCGGTAAAATAACAAATCTCATAAATAACTAATAAACAACACCATCAATAGTAGAAAAACAAAAATCAACATTCCCTGTCGTAAACACATACAATTTTCATCACCACCACAACGAGCTCTTTCCCACATTAAAATCACCTCTGAACCACTTCACCGATCTCGCAAATAATTCAGCACCCTAAGATTTAAGCCTCGACCACAGCCTCAGTATCTTCCCAAACTTTTACGAAGGGTATACCCCTCATCAGTATATATATCCGTACGATAAGCGTATATATTCTCTCTCGCTTCCTACATCCGCATGCGTCGTAACCTTGTACTCGCTCTCCCCTTACGTGTGCTGGAATGACGTGCGTGAGCACGTGCGGCTCGCGTTTTTTTCATCTACCAAGAGAAGTAAGTATGGGAGAAGGACAAATGTGTCCTTTACTCTTATTAACTTTCGCGACGCGATTATACGAGGTGAGCCAAGTACGCGTTTATATATCCTCTCGTAAATGTACTTGCAAGTTGTGGTATGTATGTGTGGAGATTGGTTAACAATTTGAGGTAAGGGCTGTGGGTATGGTTCACATGGGGTATATGTTTAGTGCTGGTACTATAAGAATATGATTATTCACTAAGTATTTTATGACTTATTTGCTTTCGCAAAGACGAATTTTTCGATTTTTAACGTCTATTTTAGCTTGAATTCCATTATTATCATTACTCAAAGTTCCTTGAGATGCACACATTTGTAAACAAGTTCTTCAACGAAAGATACAAAATATACACCTTTTATATACTATAATTGAATATGAAAATAATGTATAAATACATCACTGTCGAACAAACCAGTGGGCAATACAACATCCACTTACACACGTCATCCTATCCTAACTTTACCAACACCCTCCTGTCCTTTCCTTCCCCATACTTCTCTCTCTCTCTCTCTCTCTCTCTCTCTCTCTCTCTCTCTCTACGCCATCCGATTATTACTGAGGATATCGCGAAGTTTGTTTCGTAGAGTGGAGAAGCAGGTGTGTGTGTGTGTACGCGCGTAAGATTAATGGTACGAGGACGGGTCTCGAGCTCGGGTGACTTCCGCGTGGGTGGAGGCTTTCTTGTACACGTGTATATCGGTGGAAATCGAAGGAGGAAGTAATAATACGATTTTCGGCAGAGTATATAAGGCTTTGGATCGGATTCATTTCTGGGTTATACAAAAGATTTGGAGGAGGAGGGGGAGGGGAGAAGGTAATGGGTTTTAAAGACCTGTCGATTGGAGTTTTACCGATGATGGATTTATTTGTAGAAGATTATTGTATGTTTACAAATCAGGAGATTTTGTATTCATCGTGTGATCAAATATGTGACGTATATAATAATATTAATTATTATATAGTTGTTAAAACCCGGTTAGAAGTACAATTATGTTCTGTTGAAATATGTAGTATATATATATATATATAGTGGTGAATTGTTGCTTGATATGCTAACATATACTATTAAGTAGTTGAATTAAGACGATGGATATTATATTTTGGGTTCAGAAAACGTAAATAAATTGTAATAATCAATATAAGTAGTGAATTAATAAGGACTAATATTATTACTACTACTATTACTCTAACTAATATTATTCATTGCTAGTAACTCATTTTCAACCACCACTACTATATCACTATTACCACGTCAAACCAAACCTCACCGTACATGAAACTCCCATTCCCCGTTAATTCCCAAGAGACACTGAATGGACGCTATTCACACATGCGGCTTCGCTCAATTAGCCAAGTCATTGGCCAAGGATCATCAGCTTATTCTCCTACTCAACAGGGATTATCAAGACTCTCGCGAGGGTGATACTAGCGCGGTTATATAGAAATTTCACACGACGACGAGGACGACAACGACGATCGTGTCATTGGCACTTTACGCGTCGTACACGGAGGTCGAAACAAGACTTGCGTGACACTGCTGATTATCGCTGTACGAGCGTGTAAAACACGATGTGTGTGTATGTGTATATATATATATATATAGACGCGTGAGGTTAATTTAATCTAGGTTGAGGAAGTTTCGCATAGTTCGCGATGGTCAAGGAAGTTAAGGTTTTCTTTTCTCCAGGAAATTTTGTGTATTATGATGGATGCATTTTAGATTGTTGCTACATTATAAATGAAAAATGTTAGTCATTGTGTCTTGCTTTATTGCGTATATGATAAAGTTAAAAATAACGAAGAAAAACATAACTATCCATTACGTATATATAGTCATATACGTTATTTTGAAGTGTAGAAAATGACGACAAACACGGAACAGCCAACGCGTAAACATCTAAAAAATTACAACTCAAACAACAAACTTAAGGAATTGTTTGTTTGTAGTATCATTTATTAACGCTCTAGGAAATAAGCGTGGACTTAGCAAGTAATACATAGTATTTAACAATTTGATAGTGTAGTTGTATGTGCAGATTACAAACGTTTAAAAAAA
>JAYJLV010079039.1:0-41541 GCA_036873485.1 Torymus texanus
GTGAACCAAACCAGGTGCGCGCGAGTGGTATATATATATATATATATATATATATATATATATATATATATATATATGTTCAGTAGGTTTCCATTACCACGTTATTTACGAATATTTGGCGAAATTTCATCGTAACAACGGCTTTTATCCCACACATTTACCCAAATTTAGCACCTTACGCACACGTATATACAATCATCGCTGAAAATTGTTCAACCCTAATAAACCATTTCCTCTCTCACTTTCTTGCAAAGACAAATGTTTATTTGCACCGGGACAACTACACGAAACGCAGATATTTTCCCGCTACGAAAATACCGAGACCGGGCGACCAGGCGATTTTGTAACTCGTGTTCCCCTTTTACATAATACTCGCGCAAAAAAAAAATATCCCAGCGTGATGAGCTTTTCGAGACACGTATACGTGCGCGCGTATCCCCGGCGGGATTTATTTTCGTCGGAGTTGAATGGTCGTGAAAATTATGCGTCTCTCTCTCTCTCTCTCTGTCTCTCTTGCCAAATGACTGTTCTCGCGTGTCGTTGTAGTATAGTAGGGTAGAGTATTAAATCGTACTCTATAGGTATACGCGTTCTCCTTTTTAATTGGGTCACTGTCGGGATGCTTTGAATGGTCGCGTTTGAAATTTCCCGCGTTAGTGTCCCGATTTTCTCATGTAAAACCGAAGAATTTCTTTTTCAAATATATTATAAAGCGGTAACTTGATACATATGTTTGTATTTTTATTTCGAGGTTCAACCTAATTTTTAACGTCTGTAAAATTTTAGTTGGGTGGTGAGGAATGGGATGTATATTATTAATAGCGAATTTGGAGTGACTTTAGCGCACGCACACACACAGAAGAAAAGTTATATGCGGGTTCAATGAAATTCTCTTTTCTTCTTTTCGCTCAAAGGCACGTCAAGGTGGAATCCGGCGGGCGAGGCAGACGTGAGCGCACACGCGCGTAAGCGTAATCTAGATGATTCCTAAGAATAGGATCGCGGCGTAACCGTCCGAATCATCCGGGGCAGCGATCCAAAAAGAAGAGAAGAGTGAGAGAGAAATTAAAGCTCCCGGAGCTCGTAGGTGGCTATACGCGGTAGTTCTCGGTCATCGATTTATTGACGTAGATTCGTCGTTTTTTTTTATACTAAAATTTCGGATATTTTAGGTCGTGTATCATTGAATGTGATTTTATAGATTGGTGTGGTGGTAGTAGGTGATGTTGAGTTCTTTTTTTTTCAAGTATTTTGGGGATTATTGACTGAAATGTATTTCACAGAGAAATATTATACTTTTAATATTAGAAAAGTAGTTGGTAGGAGTAACTATTGCGTTAGATAAAAGCGAAATTCTAAGACAAACACTATAGGGTTAGAACGTACAACGTAACGGCACTCTATTTGAAAAACTTAAAATTAAATAATCTTTTTCAACTTATAGAATTTATATACTTTTTATCATTGAATAATTCAAAAATATTGATTACAACCTAATCTATCACACAACCCACCATCGCATTTAATTTTTTTCTACCTTTAATTTATTTATCTCAATTCTCTGAACGTTCACTCACAGCTATATAAACTCAACTCGCCTCCGGGGGGGTTCCGTCACTTTAATCGACACCGAAACACGCGCGCACACGCAGGGCATATTTCCCAACGAGCTTTCGCTCAAAGTCGCACTCACGCGCGTATGCGTCGAGAAACACATTTTAGTCTTTTATAAATAGCCATTGTTAATTGAACTTCGCGTCGTGGCTTCAAAGCGAGGAGTTGAATTAATCGATGAGTGATATTTCGCCCCCTTTCTCTAAGTTATTTCAGCAAGAATTTCGCTCTCGACGCTTTAGTTTCACGTATTTTGTGGGCCACCCACTCTAGTACGCAATTGCGAAATTTTTTCCGAGAACCGAGCGGGATTCACTTTCGTGACCACTGGTTGAGCGTTATACTCTGAAATAGATGTTACTGAATTTTTTTTTTTATGATTCGTAATGATTTATAGTGGTTTGGGTTGATGAAATTTTAATTAAGCGTTATAAAATATTAAGAAGATACTGTTTATAAGAAATGAGAATAATTTAAAGTTTTCAATTGTCAAATAATTAAAAGAATTCGAATGATTTATTTAGGTCAGTTTCTAGCCGGTTGTTGTTAATTCTAATTCTTGTTAAAGCATTGACAGACAACCCGCCCTACATTCATCTACTGTAGTATATTGCAAAGTGGGATAAGCTAGACTATCAATTTAATTTAAAAAAGAATACGTTAATCCATTTAAAATCAATTAAAATATTTAAATAACCCAAGAATTAAATTAATTTTTCTTTGTATTAAATCATTGTAAATAAATTCTTTACCAGTTTTCAATTGAACTCGGTACTGATCTCAACGTCCAATACCCGGCCTACCCTCAAACTGTATTAACCAAAGCAACCCATATTTCCTCAAACTCTCTTACGAAGTATCCGCATACACTAGAAATTACAAAGTCGTGTTCGGTCTGCTCACCAAAGTTCCTGCGTCTGTTATTCCCCTTATTCTCTCCTTTCTCTTTCTCTCTTTCTCTATTTCTCTCTGTCAACTCGAGCGAAAAAACAACGACTGCGCGCGCCACGCACAGACGGTGAGACACTGCGCGGGGTGTGCGCGAGAACGCGAGAGCCTCCGTCGGCTATTTTTGGTTGCGCGCTAACGTCTCTCTCTCTCTCTCTCTCTTACCGTTAGAATACGGCCGATTGCATAATACCACTCGCGAGAGGGAGACAGAGAGCACACCCCGGATAAATCGATGCCAATTATTATAAACAAACGGTCGTCCGATTGGTGCGCGTGTGTGAGTGATGGTATTGCCTTTTAGCGAGATGGAAAAGTTTCGGTGTAGATGTTGGGGTTGGGGGGTTTTTGAAAATTTTTAGATTTGAGGATTTTATTCTTAATTTTGGTGGTTCAAGTGAAATAATTTAATTGATTTGGAAGGTTTAGTTGTAGTAGGTGGGAATATAATTAGAGAAATTTTTCCTTGGATTACGGACCGAAATAGCATGTCGAAATGTTGGAATGCCAAATTATCCACGAGCAGTCTGGTGTTGACGTTAGGAGGCTCCGAATGATGGATTTATATTTAAATGAGATATTCGAATTTTGAAATTTTCTTTTTATTTTTATGAATATATTAATAAATGGCTGGATTCCACGTTTATTAATCGTTTAATATTGTTGTCGCTTATGAATATTAACAATAATTTCTCAGTTACCGAAATAAATCTTGGATTCGTACAAATAAAGATTACATAAATGTTTATTTGCAGTATTGAAATTTAAACGTTCATCGTAATAGTTGAATAAAAATTTGGTTTTAAAAGAATAATCTTGACCTTGAAAACGAAAAACTTACTAAAGGTAATTTTTATCTTTTTTTTTAGTATTTTTTCAAGTTTTAACTAATTATATACATTCCAAAACTCACTTGAGTTGCAGTACCTTTCTTTTATTCAACAAAGTACTTACCCTTAAATAAAATTAAAATAATTAAAGAAATCAAATAAAATATATAACTTCCATAAATTAAAAACAAATAATTATTCTTACTTTTAACTTCATCAATATAATTAATGAAACCAAAAGTATTCGCACTATTCAATTGACGTTGACAATCGTTGACTTTAAAAACTGAACTTTTTCACGTTACAATCTTAATTTATAAATCATGCCGTTTATTTATAGCCATTATAATGTAAACAAACAAAAGTCACTTGTTGCTTTTGACAACTCCAACAATATTCCAATAATAAAAAAATTTTTACTGATTCTCACAGCAAGACCAAAAAACCTTTCGAGC
Organism: Torymus texanus; assembly: GCA_036873485.1. Classification (NCBI taxonomy): domain Eukaryota; kingdom Metazoa; phylum Arthropoda; class Insecta; order Hymenoptera; family Torymidae; genus Torymus; species Torymus texanus. The sequence goes on from JAYJLV010079039.1 coordinate 3,848, forward strand.
GTCCTGCCACTCGTCTCTCTAAAGTATCGATTACCAAAAAAATCACACAAATCTTTTTGTCATCAACGTCAAAAGTAAAACCAAAAATATACGTTTAAACAAAAAGACAATATAATGAGTAATCAAAGCAAATAATGGACCATGGGTTAATCATGGGGGTTAATAATTTTATTAGCAACAGGCATTTAGGTAATTCACAGCAATGTTAATGCATATATATATTTTCTCTCTCTCTCTCTCTTATTATGGTTAGTACAATGGTATGTGTGTCACGTTTCGGTATAACAGAGCCGGCCGGAACGTGTCTTCTCTCTTCGGGCTCCGATGAAACAAGAAGTAGAAGAAGTAGAAGAAGGTAGCGATAGAGCTAGTAGTAGTAGTAGTAGCAGTGGTAGAAGAGAGTTAAAAGAGAAAGCGTATATGATGCTGTCCTGAGCAGTGATATTAATCCTCTCCCTCTCTGTCAATCGTGTTTGTGTTCTCCAGTGTTCAGGTCTGACCACTCCCCGGTACTTTCTACTTGAAGTCCGCGCACTTGGATACTATGATGTCACACACTGGTATATGTATACGTATTTTTTCCTTTCTTTCCTTCTTTTATCTCTTTTAAGATTCAAGTCGGTTCCGCGGCACTACCCTTAGGCATATAGGTATACAATCTCAAAATCGCGACAAGTCACAAAATTTTTTCTCTTTCTATATATATATATATATATATATATATCCCAATCTATCTCTCTTACTTTTCCAATGACCAAGTAATCTCGACGGTTTTTAGTATACCGTGCGATCTAAGTATCCCCCGTTTATAATATCTCTTTACCTAAGTGTTCGGTTGACCGTTCGGTTCGAGGATTGGAGCTTGGACTGAGCTGCTGGCGGGAACCGCGCGGGCTAGTATACGGGTCGGAGTGCGCGCCACCGGGACAACAGCGCCACCTGTCGTACTAAGATACTCTCCCACCAGATTCGCGTTCCCGAGACATTTATGGCAACCCCTTCTCTCTCTTCTCTCTCCTACTTTTGCCAAGCCCGCTTCTTCTTCTTCTTCTTTCTTTTTTTAATTTTTTTTCTTCTTTCTTCTTCTTTTCTGTCGCTTCTATACTGCTGCTTTCGCGTGCGCGTGGGTTCGGTTCGTCGAGCGGAAGGTCACCCGGCTGTGTGGCTTAACTTAACTTGGTGGTGGTGGTGGTGGTGGCGGGAGTTTTCTTTTTCGATGGAGAGAGGTGGAGGGACAAAAGGAGCGGGAGGAAAGGCGAAGGTCGCGAGCCGTTGGCGGTGTAGAGATGAGATAGAGAGCCGTCCAGATGGGGAGAGAGAGAGAGAGAGAGAGAGAGAGAGAGAGAGAGAAAGCTGCGTAGAGAGACGGGAGAAGTTTGTTCAAGCTCGGACAGAGCTTTTTTTCTTTAAGAATTTTGATTGTTCTTTGGTGTTTGAGAAGCGGTTTGTAATTAAAATTTTGTGGATTTCAATTCTGTGAAAATTTTTAGGAGTTCCAAATAGCTGTAATTTGGATTCAAAATGGCAGTGAAGTAATTTTAGTTACTCGACGTTATTCAGATTCTTGTTTTTCTGGTTCTCTTGAATTTCAAGTAAAAAAATTGGACTTTTATTATGTCTTTGTTAGATATATTGCAGTTATCTAGCCATTTCAACAGTAAGTTAAAATGGCACATTCAGGTATAGAAACGATTGTTTTTAAAGATATCTCTTTGCGAAGTTTTGTAAACAATTCACGTGTCAGTGCATTTAATTATTACGAGATCAAGTTACTTTGCACATTTAGTGTAGATATTTCGAGAATACGCACTTTTAACACTAATTGGATTAAATTACGGTTTACAAAAAAGTTTATTATTATTGTTTTCAGTTATTTTTAACTATACGAAATAAAATAAATAACTAAAACAATAACATATAGGTGGTTAACAATTAAAATTACAAGTTAAAGCAAGATCCATTTGAATAATTCGAGGTTACTTCGAGTACCCCAAAAATTGGTTACTGTACCAATTAAAATTGTTCAAAAAACATAGAACGAAAGATGATAGTGAAAATAACCAACGTGATTAATAACAGGTAGTACATAAGTTGTATTTGCCATTTTTATCGGTTGAGCTTTTGATACAAATAATTGGTAGCAATAACTATTTAAAGTTAACAACAACATCCAAACTACCATTGAACAAGTTATGATAATACTTACAGAAAAATATTATTTCAAAATATTACAGAAATGGTTATTGTGATTACTGTTTTCTAACTATTTGGCTAGTTAGGATATTAAGTCATTTTTTTTTTCGAAATATATGTGAAAATGGCATTAAAAAAAAGTAGAATCTTCCTTTTGTTAAAATGGTATTGGCATTGCGCATTCATTAAAACAGCTTTAAACCAAATGGAGTTTTAACTTTTTACGAAAGAAGGTTTTTTTTTTATTTTGAAAAGAATTTTCGAACAGATACTTCTTTTTTCTAAAGGAGTGTCAAAAGAAAACTACATTCTAAATATATTTCCTCTACAAACAAAAGTTATTTTTAATTATTTTATAATGCCATTTCAGTATTTTCCTAAATTAGTTGATTCGATTAATGCAAAACAGTTAAATCAACTATAAATATTTTTCCCTGTAGTTATTTCACTAATTTATTCTAAATCATCATATCATCATCATATTTTGTTTATTCATTTCCATCTCTTCTATAAGATGTATATGGCTATTTCTATGATATTGCTCAATAGGGCATATTTCGTCACAAAACTTACACGTGTTATTGAGGAAATATAAATTACAGTTCAAACTAAGCATAAACATTGTATAAATGAAACTTCATCCTTTCTACTTATGTTGCGAATTATTTCGACAACTTTGACGACGCGCGACAATTGTCAAGTGCGTATTTGACGAAACAAACGCCCGCTTCGTCACTTATTACGACCGATATTACGAAACCTGGCATTTCCTCAACATTTACTTAATAAAGAAACTCCTGTTAGATTTATGCTCTACTTTTTATAAATAAATATATAATACCTTGTGGCGATCGCTTGAATCGTCGTCAATCCAGAAATCGTCGTCGCGCCAGTCATTAAAAGTGTTCCAGTTTATTTTCAGAATAGAACTAGACGCGACCTTTGATGAGAAAAAGAGGAGAACGAGAGAAAAGGCGAAGGTCGTGCGTGTGTGCGAGTTCCGTTATAGCCCTATAAAAAAAATATGGGGCTTGTCGATTTATTTATTGTTTTAATAAAATTTGATGAAGTCTGTTTAGATCTATTACAGGAATATTGAATAACCTAGAAACTCCAAACCATCAATTTTGCCTATGAAAATGTAGATTTAAAAATAAATTAACGAGAAAATGAGCTTTCGAATAACAACAACAGGATGGACAGCTAATTATTATAAACAAAAAGATTTAAAAACAGACTCTCTGTTTATCAAAAAAAAGAGAGATGCTGTCATCTATTAAAATAAAATTCTCATGACGATAGTCTCACCATACATACAACCAGCTTTAAAAGAAATAAACATAAAAATTTCATATTCTATTATTAATAAACCTCCATACGTTACTTCATTTCCTTCCCAACCATTCAACCAATTAAACGAGATCACTTCCAGTCCCACAAATCAATCCGGTACTCATCCCAAAACCATCCAAGCTACGCGATGCACACTCGGCAATATCTCCAAATCGGGTGCCACTCGACCGATTTAGCCACGACGCGTAACCAACGTCAGACAATCGCGTCGAATATTTCCGCTTTGCCACCCCAAATTTAGCGAAAACGAGTAATCGGCAAATTACGCTTTCATACGTTTGTTTACAAAGCTTCGTTCGCGAGACGACGACGTCATTCAGGTCTATGTCTCGTTCACTCTCCTGCGTCATCGTCATCGAACGCGTGATGAGTCCAGCTGCAATCTATAGGATTTGTCGACGAGAGAAAACTTTTTTTTTATATAGGGATGACGATGGTGATAGTTAGTTTGGAAAAAAAATGGCTAAACATTGTTTTTGCTTGAGACCGGAATAGCCGTGAGTTTTGCAAACGTTATTCGCGGGAAAATAAGTTATTTCGTTGTACTCGTCTCATCGTTGTTTGCTGAATGGTTGCGATGTCTTTTTTTACGCGACGAGGTATTCCAAGTGCAGGGACGTGTGTGGTTCTCGGATGTTTTTTTTTAAGAGAGAGCGAGAGAAAATTTCATTCATGCGAGGTTAATTTTAAGCTCTATGACGTACTTTCTAAGCTCGCTGCTTTTATTGTTTTTCATTGTGATACGATAAAAATTCTTTGAGGTTCATTTTCAAGGTTAGACAATATATAGTTGAAGATAAATTTGAGAATTTCGAAAATTACGGGTTTGTGGTTTGATGGTCCGATTGCGAAGAACCTTAGATCTATGAGTTTCAAAACTCGAATATGAAGGCATTAATCGTGAAGGCGAATATTTTGATGTTTCGTTTATTTATACATCTGATACTTAAGTAGAATTAAGAAACACATTCGAAATTTTTTAAGATTTATCGGTGCTACCAGTGCCAAATTACGGTCCCGAATATAACTGAAAAAATTAAAAACCGTATCGTAGTATATTGAGTTTATTGTAAGAAAAATTTTCGAAAACGATATGCGAAAATAATATTCTTTATCGGCGTTACCAATGAAAGACGAAATAAGAAAATTCATTTGCAATGGATTATATAGCACATCAACTGATGGATCTATTCCAATCAGTTGTTATTTTTCATGACGAAAATATTACTGTTTACTCAGTTTTAATTTGCTTATTAAAATTTAGTAGTTATAGTTATAAAAATCTAATATTGATGTAATTTAGCGAAAATCACATTTTTATGTGTGTGTGTGTGTTTTTTTTTAAACGAATTATTTGTTTGTACCGATTAAATGTTCAATTGCAACTAGAAAGATCATGTAATAATCATAACAAAAATGTTGAAGTAATAGATAAGTGTCACGTGTTTCACAACTTATTAAATATTTTCAAATGTTTATACGTAAGTTTCGAACTATAAATATACTTCCTATATATTATAGAATATACAATTACACTCAAAAATGTATATAAATTTTATTATTTGTAACGACATTTCTATACATTCACCGTTTCTCGTACCCACGTAACCGGAAACAATGCTAAAATAACACTACCACAAACGACAGTATTTTTACAAAATCATCACCTACCCCATCAAAATTCATTTCTCCCTACCTACCAGCTACAAAATCAACCTACTCTCAAAAACTACTTCAAAGAAAACTCTCCTATCCACATTCACTACACCTTCGAATTGGAAAGGTGATCTCTCGGATTTGGCAATCTTCGGTCATTCGCGTACACCGCGTTCACTATATGCTAGAGATCAGTTCTCTCGGTCGGTCGTCCTCAGCGCGGCCGTTCTAAATGCAGGGCTATTTTCGCATCGCGCGTATTCCGGCCTCAGCGCGCATTTATTTTCAATGCGGCCACGGCCAAACGCTTGCTACTAGCGTTATTGCCCGCGAGTGGCTGAACGAGCTTATCGTTTTTCACGCGTTTTCGACGCGCTTCGATGATGTTCCTTCTTTTTTTTTTCGCTTTCGTTGTTTTAGGTAGGAATGTGAGGGCCAATAGATGTGGGGGTAGATGTTGGGTGGCGTGGGTTGCGATGGAGAGAGAGGAAGTGGAAGGATAATGTGACTGGGTATATGTAGTCTTTGTTGTGTATGTTTTAGTTGACGATGATAAAGATTGTTTATGTAGGGTTGGATCGGTTACTGATTAGTTGTTGATTTTTATAATGACCTAGGAACAAGACTTATTAGGAGAATGTTATAGGGATACAATTATGGTGTACTTCATACTTAAGGATATGTTTTTAGATGCAGAAACATAAATAATGCTGCAATATTACTTTCTAAAATTGAATTAGTGAAAAACCAACTAATCTTTAGTAGTTTTTTTCACTAATTCAACTTTAGAGAATAGACCTTAATATTCCACCCAATTCAAATTCTGGATGAATTTAGCTTCTTTTTGAAAATGTTTTAAAAAGAACCTCTTTTTAATATTAGAGAAGACATAAGAAAACAAGTTTAAAGTTAGGGAATGAAGATACACTGTTAAACTTCCTAAAATTCGGTGTTAGACTTCATGCATATTTTCATTGTTCTAACAGATTCCTGAAACTCTCTTGTAAACAGTAAAGTTATTTTGAATAGTTATATATACTAAAAGTTGGTATCTTCAATTGCTCAACGTTCCAAATAAAACACGATAATTTTAGTAACAAGAATTCTTTCGACTTTACCTGCAAGTTACAGTCAGTAAATGCCACAGAATTTTACATTATTTATACTCATACTTAAAAGAATTATTTACACAGTGACGAAAGCGTCGCATAATTTTGCAAAACCATCAACCACCATTTTCATTCATTAAATTCATACCCTCTTAATTCATCTAAAAGTCTACGCCCTTCAAACGCATTTCTGCTGACCACCAATCATCAAAATATTATTAAACCATCCAACGAAGCAAATACATGACGTTACCACCCACCACAACGAGCATCAAAACACCAGACAAATCACCCCCATTACCAGCATCTCACACCTTCGTTATAAATTTCCTCATCGTGTGTATCAGCCATTTTTCAACCGCCTCACCGTTCCCATTAGAATTCCAAGGAACGTTAAGCTCGTTCGTTCGCGCGCTTGAACTTATTTCACGCGCTTTATACCCTACTTACAAAATTCTCTCGCTTGTGTAGCCGACCCAATTCCCCGCAGCCGCCGCCGCCGCCGTCGTCGTCGTCATGGATTTCGTCGCGTGTGATTTTAAAATTAGACGAACGAGCAAGCCTCGCACCCACGCGCCGCGCCCTTGTCAACCGTGTTTTTGTCGTGCGAGTATATGAACAAAGCGCCATGTGTATGGTAGTTGTGGTGGAGTTTTTTTACAGGGTTTTGGTTTTTTTTTGGCAAGGAAGTACGATAGCATATATGAGGGGTTTGTGAAGTGTTTTTTAGATGCAGTTTTGAAAATGTTCAGGGTAAGATTTAGAAATGTCAATAACGTCCAGGCAAAGTAGATTTTAAACACGTAAAGTAAAATTTTACGTCGTACTTTTGTAATTAAAAGCTCATTCTACCATTAATAATTTTTGTTCATTATAATATTAGTCTAATGAATTCTCTAAAAATACGATCCACAACATGAATTATCTTTATTTACAATAATAATATATTTATTATTTGACAGTATTATAAAATAATAGATTACAATATAAAAGTGTTAGTGTAATTTATACTGATATCTGTTATTTAACAATAACCATATATTATTATATATATGTAAAAATATGTTGCATTTTCAAGTAATTTATAAATCACTCTCAGTAATATGAAACCAAACAGTTTAAGAATATCTTTTTGAAATAAAATCAATTTAAATTGGATAACGTTATTTATAAAGCAGTTTAAATGACGCGAAAGAGTGCACCTTCTCGAAATAAACTGCAATCACTTAAATCAGTTAGGTCTAACAAAATTTCAACTTGGCAGACTGCAAAATGAAACGTTCATAATTTTTTTTTTCCCCTCTCCACGTAATATAATATTTTGTTGACGATCAAGTGTCACTCATAAACTATGTTTCAAACAGAAAATTTAGATATTATTTGTTGGGAGTTGAAATGCGCTTGTCATCTGATTATCAAATGAAACTAAATAAGCTACCAATTGAAACTTTGCATTTAGCAATGACTCTAGTATATATATACTTTTGATTTTTTTCAAAAGCTTTCAGACGTTCTTTTTCTTTTAATCTCTAAGTACGTCTATAATACGAGACGAGTAAGTCTAAGAACTTGTTACTTAAAAACAGACTCGTACAGCTTCTTCAGATAAGCTCGATGCCAAGTATATTAATAATAGTAATTTAGAAGTAATTTTACTTCTTTCTTAGCGACACGTGCATCAATATATTTTTTAAATTCACCGATCACTCAACTCCCTCATTTACTTTACTTAAGCACCACCAACATTCACCTACATCAACTCAAATCACTTACAACTACCACGCTAACTACCAACCTAAACATCCATAAACTCGTCAATTTATCCTCCTTCCCTGTGTCACACTTGGCAGTAATCAAATCATAGCTATCACCTTCGCAAAAAGCTCTCACAACGCGCGAATATTATGTCGCCTGTCATCGTCGTCTATATATCCCGTCCCCCACGTACGTATTATAATGACAACCGAGCGGACGTACAAACCGGAAACAAGTGTCCCGCCAAGTATCTTTAACGAGTTGCGAAAGGTCGCGCTCAGGTGAAGATACGTATTAATCTCGCACGACGCAAACGCGAGGAGATAATCGAGAACGGCGTGTAATTTCTTGGGTTACAGGTGTGAGTTATTTTTGCAGTCGTTTGGTTTTGTCGTTTTTGATTAAGGTGTAAGTATATGAAAGGTGAAGGTGGCGTTGGGTTGGTCGTAGAAGCTAAGAGTGTAGTTATAATATGCTGTTTTATGCTGTAGGTGTTATTAAAAAAGAAATCTCATGTTGCTTTAGTTATACCAAATAATAAAAATTTCCTATACTCAACAATAACAAAATTATAAGAATAAAAAAGGTTTAATGCGGCATTGCACATTATCAACTAACTTACTATGAAATTATATAGTTCGAAACAACAGCACATCACGAAAAATTCGATAATACCTCCATATTCTCGACATCAACATAGTCGCTTGTACAACCTTTACAAGCCTTCCCTAACTATACCTTATCAAACTCCCCACCATTTCCAAACTTCCTTTAATCTCGCGCCGCCAATAAACTACGTCGCCCAAAGAGCTTTATTTTTAACCCTCCTTCCTTCGCCCCTTTCTCTCTCTCTCTCTCTCTCTTGGCTTAATTAAAAGGAGCTACTCCTCCGAAATTGACGCGGCAAAGTAGCAGCCCCGCGGTGGAAAATCAATATAAGGCGCTCTAAAGGTCTTTACCTCGTCCCTCTCCTTCTCTCTCACTCTCTTTCTTTCTCTCGTACTCGCTCGGCGCTCAGTTAGCGCCCGCTGATCCCCGCGCCAAATTGAAACTTATGAGTTTTTTCGCCACGCCGTGCACGTACCCTACTTCACGTCGTCGTCGTCGTCGTTGTTGGCGCTTCGGCTTCTTCGTTGCCTTCTCTTTATCCAATTCCTATGTTCGTACCTCCTGCTGGGTGTTGCACGCGTGCTGACGGAGACTTTCATGATTGCATTTATAGTTGTTGGAGTTCAGCCCCTTTTTTTATGCCGGAGTTGCCGATGTGCTTTTGGGTTGCATACTTTTAAAGTATCGTGATTATGTGGAAGTTTAGAAAAATAGTTGGTTGTTGGTTACAGAGGAGTTTTGTTTTTATTATTTATTAAATTGAAAATGTTGTGTATAGTTATTTATATATTTTATCTTGTATTATTTTTAAGCCTACGTTAGCGACCTTGAAGGGGTTATTGGCTGGTACAGTATCGCAAATGCACCAATGAGTGAATCATCACTTTGGAATGTATTATTTGCTAGATGAATCATTCAGTCATGAGATCGATTGAAATGCAACGATATAGATTTTTATAAATGTCGCCTTTATATATCGTTACTAAATTGGTCACCGAATTCTCTGACTAATCGATAGTTATAATACCTTTAAGATGCTTGTGATGTTTGCTTCATGATAATTCTTGCCAAAATAGCAGATTAAATTACTTTCTATAGATACGATTTTAATGTATCTGACGATGAATAACTACTAGCTATATTTCATTTTATTAAGTGAAAGCGAAAATAGGAGTATTATTTTTGGTTTATGTAGTGATTCATATTAATTATTACATTAATATTGCGTCTGAATAGCCATACTTACACAGTGTAATATTTTGTACGAGTAAGTATATAGCTTAAAAGATATTTATTAATGTTTAATACTTATAGAGGAATGCGTTATAATACAAAATGTATATTGCAATTATTTTTCACCCAATTTGAATTCCATAAAATCTGATTCGCAGTTATCGCTTGGAAGATATTGTCGCAGAACTCCACAAATTCCTGGCCTAGGAGACATCATATCTACAGCTAACTTATGTTTTGCTGCCCAAAATTCTTGAAATGTAGGTCCAAGTCTAAAAAGATCAATAAAAAATATAAATTTGAATATTCCAAACATAAAAAGTATTTCAGAAAAATTTCATCACTCGAAGCCACTGAACGATATTATTCATTCACGTTCAAATCTTTCCAACTTCACATGTAATTGACCCATAAAAACGAAAAAAGATTCATGTGGCTCATCGCATCATTGATCGTAGTGTGAAATTTCCCTATCTAATCAAAGTTCAAATCTAACTCAAACAAATGTTATTACATATTGAATCTGTCCGGATTAGATATGGCTTCCTGCCACTCTTCTTTATCAAGCTCCGGATTAAATCCTGTCTCGCAGTCGTAAATATCCATGTTGTACTTTATTCTCGTTTGATTCGACTCGAAAGTGCTCTGATGGCTTTGTCGAGCAGCTTCACCCTTCGTCACAGTCGACATGGAGTCAAAGTCCTTGAAATTATCGTTACCACCGTCCATTATAGTATACGTTTTAGAATAGGTTAACAATTTGGGCATCAGAATTTCTTCTTCCGATGTTTTTGGGGCGAAGACTTTTAGAGTTTTTGTTTCTAAGTCGTAGGAAGCATCAATGCTCATTGGTAATGTTGCATCGATTGCAGTTGATCGACGAACTGTATGGAAAATGTCGGCGATGGAATTGTAAATCGATAGATCGTATGTACCGTGGCTCCACATGTTCAGTAAAATTTTTAATTTCATGTTTACAGTCGATCCTTCTGCAGTTGCTTCGATGTCAACTTTAACAGTTTGTATATATAAATATAACGATATTAGTCAAATACAAAATCATGTATTTTGAAATTTTACTTACAATTTTTAGATAGTAAATTTGGCTCATAATGCCCAAAGAAATTGGGAACGCCTAAATCATTTCCTGCACTTGACTCTTTGAACTCGCTGAAGAAAATTGTTGGAGAATTCAGCCTCTCTTCTATTTCTTTCCAAAATCGTTCCTTATCTTCCACTGAGGACTTCTTCGTATAATGATGTACCTGAGCAACTTGAAATCCATAAAAGGGAATTAGTGTTAACGAAGCATCAGACGATTCATCTAATTGATATTTTTCTAACGTTGATTGTATGTCCGCGTCTTTCAAGAAATATTTTAATCCATCAAGCATTACTTCATCAAGTCGTTCGAACATCCAATGTAGCTATAACATTAAAACAATACAAGGGTGTTTTATTAAATATTTGATAAATATTCCAAAAGTATACCTGAACAAAAGGACCAGGTTTTCTGCTATCTGCAATGTTCCAAAAGTATGTGCCAATATCAGTGAGTCCAGTATTTTCATTAGTCTTCAATATATACTCTATCATTGCCTCGCCGAACGCATATTTATTGACAGCATTGTCTACAAATCGTAGCGATGGAATGCTAAAGTTAAAACCCTTGAACTCGGCAAATCTAAGGATCTTCTCATAATCTTCTCGTATGCTTTGTCGGCATGGTGTGCCAAAATTCGCATAGCTTTGAAAAATAGAAGAATAAAGATTTATCATAGCTGGATCAGTTTCATTGACGTATTGCCAGTATGTCTCCATAGGACGTCTTTGGCTGTCCACTTGAGTAGCGTATATTAATCGTTGCAAAGAGACTGCTTTCAAAGGTAGATACTCATTCTGGTCTATAATGATTGGAAAGTACACGTTATGGACAAGTTCTTGGTCCTGTTGGATTCCCCAGAAAATGACCAAAGCTGTTGCAACCCGAATTCTGTCACAGTCTTTATGGATGTCGATATCTTTCCGTAAAATAGGCCAGAGAAATCGCTCGATGTGTCCGACTTTTATATTTTGGAATGTCATTATATATACAAGAGTCATTTCTGTATCATTGTTATCAATAGACTCTAAGAAAAACATGTCATTTGTTTTAATTAGATTCATATTTTTAAGGTCAAGTATTGTTATAAATTAAATTTGAAAAAAAAAATAGTTTTGCTAGTTTTACCTTTCAGTTTGTCATTGAAGTACTGCAGATGCTGTTCCAAACCTTGAGGAATATTACCGTGAGTATAATTTTCATACGTTCTATATAACAGAGTAGCAAAACTGAGAATAGCCGCTTTCTTGACATCGTGCGAGACGTTTTCATCTAAATACAGCAGTACTTTCATGTCATGTAGTAATTTTTCTTGAGGTTCTAAAACGTACTGCGGAAATTGTGCAAGAATATCTGTCGCAGCTGCATCCGTAATGTTACCCGTTTGAACTATATCGCGTATGAGCGTGGCACTGGCTTCGGTACCAACGTGAGATATTATATCTAGGAATATTTTTCTAAAAAATCACAATAGTGAATCTTCATACATATCATATTTTTGATAAATTTTAATTGCACCATAAACTACTTACTTCATAAATTCTGTTTTTTCTGATGGTTCCCTGTTATTTAACTCTTCCCATAATTTTGGAAATGATTCATAATCAAAAATTACTAAATATTCTGCTATTTTACCGATACTGTCACCTCCTGCAGCATTAGAGTCTTTTTTCTCAAACCGATTGCCATTTAAATAATCATACGATTGTTCTAACAATTTTATCACTTTTGCAGGATCCACTTTACCAAAGTTTCGGCGTCCTTGAGTCGTATCGTCTCTTGCTCCATCGGTAATGCAGGTTTCTGGATGTTTGTATGTTGCATCTCCTATTGATTGAGCATCATTGAAAAATGATTTTAATAATTCTTGGTTTTCCACAGTCTTATCATAATTCAGTATTTGCCTGTGAATAATATACAGCTATTAGTGTGATATGTCGAGAAATTAAAATAGAGAGATGAAAAGCAAATCGAATTGGTTACTTTGTACGAATTATCAATGCATCTGATTTGTGAAGATAAGGCATATATGTTTCGATTTCTTCTCCTTCATATCTCATTAGTTTTTCGGAATTATCTTTTACTTGAATTTCAATTTGTTTTTTCGCTGATGAAATACTGTCATCCTGTAAAAATATAATAAATATTTATTATTATAATTAATAATTTTATTTATTTATTAATAATTGTAAACTTTTAAATACATACTGCTACTTCTCTAAAGCATTTATCAAACTTTGTATCGAAGGACTCTTTCGGATATTCCCCACAGTATTTTGGTATGTAATGTTTGTTTATAGTAACCACTTTTTCTTTATCTTCATTGAGTGTCGTTTTGACGTCATTAGAAACTCTACAGTTTCCATGAATAGTATTCTAAGGAAAAATGATATGATTGTTTAATTATATTTATTATTGCTCAAAAATTAGGATCATACTTACTTCGTCATTAAAAAACGAAAAATAACGATCATCATTTTTTCCTAAGGTTAAATTATACTGGAGTGCTGAAGCAATTGATAATTTAACATTTTTTGACCAACTCGAATCATCATTGACAAATTTTGTACCTTTGAACTATTTTATACAATGTATCAATATTTCTTTTAAATCGTAAATGAGACATATTTTCTTTACCTGTCCATATATATTGTAAGCAACTAAGAAAGGTTTTACAATGTCTTCGTTCGTTTCATTAAAAATATGGTTTTCAGGATTTTTGTCTTCAGAACGCCCATTATGTGCCGATACAGTTATATTTTGAAGTATCATGACACATGATTTTGAGAGATCATCAGACGTTTCACATTGCATCAATAGTTTGCCATTAATTTTGGAACTTGATTCATAATGGATAGGTTGGTAAACTTCAGCTTTAACTTCTGCGCTATATTTGTACACGTCAGTCTTAATTGCTTCACCATACTGCATTATATTAGCTTCACTGCCTGCTAAATTCTCTATAGAAAGAACAAAAAACAAAATATTTTATTTCCTTTTAACTTATAAAAATACAAAATGAATTAAAGTTGTACTATTTAATTTTCACATGATAACAATTTTTTTATAAACTTAGATTTTTTGAATATTGCATTGACATATGGATATATAAATAATAAGAAGAATCTACTTACTTCGAAAAAGTGAAGCTACCAGAAAAAATATATCTAAGAATTTCATTTTTTGTTTCTTGATTTGAACAATCACTTGCTAATCTTAAGACAACTAAACTACGATTAGATAAGTTATGTGTAACGTTTAGATTGCAAAAATTGTTTGCTCACCTACTTTTTCGTGACACAATTTTTCAAATCTAATTAAAAGTCGGTCTTTCTCACATCAATTTTAATTAATTCATCTAAAAAAACTAAATGACGCTTTCGTCAAACACCAACATACGTGGTCAACTAAATTTTGAAAAACAAAAGCTCTTTTTACGTTGATTTTTCGCATTACATCTATTGAATAAACAGGAAAGATATAATTCTAAGCACTGCTCTGGAATTAGCATTCTCAGTTTGGTAGTAAAAAATATTATCGCTTTACTAGCTCGTAGTTCTATTATGCTAGCACTAACATTATCAGGCGTTATGTAAATAAATATATTTTGCGACACTTCGTGGAATTGTTTATTGCATATGTTAGTATCAGATATCACTGTAGTAGCAACAGTAAAAATTTACTGTCTCATAAAGCGTGAAATAATTATACAGTATATGTTTTCTGCTACAGTCGGTATATAGGCAATAAAGGAACTTAAGAGCTCGTGATTATTGTTACGAACAGTTATGGCATAGCATTGTTTAAAAATAATACTTGATGTAATTGATCTGTATAGTACATTAAAATGTCAATCGATTTCTTGATTATTATTGGATACATATCTATAAGATCGGCGTTTATAATATAATGATCGGGTATGTATAAAGCTGTTTTCTGGCTGCCGCTTGACATTGTTTCACATTGTTAAGAAGAGATTACGATTGGGTTAGCAATTTATCTATTCAATGATTGAATCATTTATATCATATGTCGCACTGCAATGCATTTGGATTGCATTTATAATTGGATGTTAATTTTAAATTTGCATTTTTCGCCTCATAGAATGTTACCGATCTTCTTGCCAGAAAGGTTAAATAAATTCTAAATGCGTCATACAAGTTTCTTTACAACGTTCTTTTGTTCATTGTTATAACACAGCATTAGCATTCCACCGACACTTTTATCACTCATTTATTTACAGTTTACCTCTCATTCTCAAAATAAATAATTTCATCAATGACCTATTTAACAAAGCAATTCTCATCCTTCTCTTCTCCATGTCTACTACTTATCCCTTCAAGTCACACCGAAAAATACCAAGAAAATACAATACAACAGTCCACCCGCGACACGTCAAACGCACCCGTCGAACTTTCTTCTTCGCCTCCACCTCCTTCTTCTTCTTCTTCACTTCCTCCCTATTCGATGCGAACAAGAAAGCAGCACCGCCGTCGACGCGACGAAGGAAAAACTTGCTCGAAGAGGGAGAAAAAAAAAGACCGGTAGCGACGTTGACGTAGACGCGCGCTTGGCTATTGTAAAGTATTTAAGCTGCGCTCGACCACCGGAGTGGACACAATGAGATCTTTGGTACAAATATTTTGGCTGATTTTGCACGCTGTGTGCGTGTGTGTGTAAAGAGAGAAAGAGAGGGAGAAGCTCTGTGACTTCCGTGATGTTTGTGCGCTTTGATGTTTATCGCCCGGAAGGTTAAATTGTCCAAGATTTTGTAAAGTGTATATATAGTCTGACGCAGCTGTCCATCATATATTGAGTTTGTGGAAAACGAAGTTTTTTTTTTAGATCGTTTGATTATATTGGTGCATAGTATTTTTTCTTTAAATCAGAGTGTATATACTTTTTTTGTGAAAATTTAAGTATAGAAAAAATGTCTTTAGTCTCAAAAATGAAAAAGTTATTCGTCAACCCGAACCCTATTCTTTTGTGATACATTTTTGCCAAGAAATTTAAATGTCATATTTTTCTGTTTTGTTATTTTTAGTCGTTTTGTCAAATAATCTGTTTTCTTGCTTGTAAGTTTTTCAGTTTGATTTTCTTAAATTTTATTAACTTACCACTGTAGTGTTTTAGGTACGTCGAGAAAATATATTTTTGCAGCATTAGTTTCATCATCACACCCCCGGTGTCTGAATATGTTTTAGATATTTATGTTACATTTCGTAAGTAGTCCCAAACACCGAAAACATATTAGTGGTCACTTATCCTACAGTCCTCCGATTTTCAACAATGTAATTGGAGAGAGAAAACCGCGGCGGTATTGAGAAGGAAGACTGTATAGTGCGAACTGCATCCAGCGCTGCTTAATTTTGGTAATCGACGAAATGCATTTTTGCTACCATGCAAAGTACTGATTACGAGTGTATTCATCGAGTAAAATTAGATGTTAATAATAGTAATTAAATATTTTAATAAAAATTAATCTTTTTGAATTCGGTAAAAAAGAACGTAAGTAATTTTAACTACCTATTCCATAATACAGTTGCATTAACAAATCATTACTCGACAATTACAAACCAATAAACCGCCATTCAACCTAACGGAAAATCATTCGGATTCCAGACAAAACCACACAACACAAAACGGTCATCATCCATCGAACCTTCTACACATGACTTTTCTTCCTCCCTATACATATACCTCACTTTCCCGAACTGTCCGAACAAAAGCGCCTCCTTTTGCTGCAACCCGCAGCGATCGTTCCATCTTCCTCTTTACTCTCCGCAATAATTCAACGCTCGCGCGGGCGCCTATTCACCTCCCGACCTCATACGCGTGCGCTCTTCTGAAATTTATCATCGGCAGCTGACGAAATTAGGCGCGTGTCCTTTTGTACACAGCGCTAAATGCCCCCGAGAGAGAGAACGCCCACGAGCCGCGTTGTCGTGTCCTGGGGGAAATCGATACACGCACTATGGGTCCATTGTCAGGAGGTCTGATGTTTCGGCTTTTCCGGCGTAGTGATTTTAACGTCTGTTTGGGTGGCAGACGCAAGCGCGTGCGCAAACGCTTTATCGGTTTATAGAGGAGGTGTAATAAAGTGGTTTTTCAGGGAGTTATTGGATATATCGCAGGATTCTACGAACTTTAGGGGGTTTGAGAGTTTGGTTGATCGTTTAGATGTCGTTTTTATATTGGGATGCGGAAATTTGTCAGGCTGTGATTTATTGAGGAAGTGCCTAATACGATTTTCCTTTTTTATATAGGATTTGAGTTTGGATATTTTTAAGTATCTTTTTGAACGAAATATAAAATATCCAAAATAAAATTATCGAAAAAAATTAATTTGTTGGTAACAAGAGATTAGAATTAGGCATTGAAAATTATTCTACAATGCGCTATTCATATTACGTGTGTCATTTTAAAAGTTATAGTCAGTGAGTATATACATTGAAATATTATGCTGACACCAGACAAATTTTTTCATGAAATATTGATGATTCTTAAATTCTAATACTTTCTTTCCACTTAGCAACTTTAATAACCTGTACATGATATAAAATACTATTATTGTTTTTCTTTTCTTCTTGAAGGAACTATCATCTTTATGTATTGTCCCATATACACGGTTTTATATGTATGAATGTATTTATTAGCGTGAGTGTCGAGAATGTATGAGAGCTGTTTTAATTTTCATTACTCAATTAACGATCTGATAATGTCAGTGATAAATCATATAATTAATAGGTACAAGTATTCTAGTCAATCTAATTTCTAGTCATTTAAAAAATATTTTACTTCATTTTTAATCTGTGATATCACTATTTTAATTTTTTGAATTACTAGTCAGTATTATTTAGCTTTAAGTTTAGACTGTGATATCTTTTATCAGTATTAATTTGAAGGGACTGAAATTAGTCATGGACTTCCTCACTTAGTGCGTAATATACTACGATGTAATACTAATACTAATCTCTAATTTCAGAATTCTAAAAGTTAATCGTTGTCTCTCCTCATTACGATACGAAAATATCCATTGTCGTTACCATTACTTTAAAATATTGCTCACCTCTAAATTACATCAACGCTAATTCAACACATAATGTATGCATACAAAATATATACATGTACACTCTCCAATCCTTGCAATCTCACGTACATACCACTTTGCACTCATCCACCCCAATTATACCCGCTCTCTCTCTCCCTCTATACACCAAGAAGATAGAAGAAGAAAAAAAAATCACTCGAACGCTAATTACGCGATTCGCCCCGACCCATCCCCCGTGAAAGCGCGCATCCGTCTCGCTTTTGCTCTTGCGCTGCCTAACGAGACTCGTATTTGCGGTCCTAACGACACCTCGTGCCGTGAAAAATAAAGAAGAACAAGCACTGAAACGTGCGCGCGCGCCCCTCTTTCTCTCATGTCGCATCGATCTTCTTTACCTTCGTTGTCTTCCCCGGAAGCTCGCACCTTCGCGCTGCTAAACACACACCTGGCACGTATATATATACAAGTCACAGTATACCCTATATATAATACGTGCGGCCATCGTAAAACAGAATTTGTCAGCAGAGATATTTCCGAAATTTCACGCCCATTACCATTGTCAATGGGCAGATGCTCGTCGGGGTTGATTCATTCTCCCTGCTGCTGCTTCTGCTGTTGGTCGTGAATTGCGCGACGTGTATACGCGAGAGAGAGAGAGAGAGAGTGAAAAATGGAGGGTGAAAAGGTTACGCGTTTGGTGCTATATAGGTTTGAGAGGCGCGCATTTGAGAGGTGAGTTTTTGGAATCGAGAGGCAGCTGAGCCGACGTTGGTTTTTGAGAGTGGATCGTATAAAAGGACGAAGGTGAATGAGATAGAGGGCTTTTGGGATTTGGCTGTATTTGATTGTATTTTGATGATTAGGGTATAGAGAGTTATTTGTAAGTGATTTTCTCGTAGAATGTAGACAGTTAAAGTAGCCCCGTTGTTTAGGAGACTTGGGAGATTTTTTAGTTTTCGAAAATTGCCGAGGAAGATCAAAATATGATATTAATTAATCAGTTATTGTATTCAGCACTTAGAGACGGCTAATTTCAGTTTTGTCGTTTTCGGAATGTTTGTTCTAGTAGAAAATAGAAAATATTTCCTAACTAAACTGGTTATTTTAGTCAATACGCTCTTTTTATATATATTTATTTTTCGCGTAATAAATATCACTTCGCGTGCGTTTTCAATTATATTGGTAGAATATACACGTAGCTGTTAAGTCGTGAATAAAATCAAGCATTGACGATATTGCATCGTGTCCATGTTTTATTTTTTTAAATTATTCAAGTTCCAACTACATATACTTTTACTTATAATATACCTCCCATAACCAAAAAGCCTTAAACTTCCTAATACAAAAAAAAAACCAAAAAATTTTAATAATTTATTCTCATTTTCCAAATATATGTCAACGTACAACCGCATCATAGTCAACCTCATCATCATCCCACATCTACCCGAGCAATTACACGCGCTCTCCCATATTAATCATCGCCTCTGATGCGTCGAGCGAGGCGTGGCGCACATCGGAAGACTTAAAAAGAAAGAAAAAAAAAACTGGCATCACGGGGTGGCAAAAACATGCCGACTCATCGGCGCCTTTTTACGCCTTCATCGCTTGGCGGCGCCCTCGCTCTAATTAAACCCCATCGATCTTTATTAGGGCGAACCATCGACAGCAGCCGATTTTCCAGCCGACCCTCGTTGTGGATGGTTTGGTTAAGCTCGTGAATACGTTTATGGGATGAGAGAATGAGAAAGAGAGACGCTTTTTTATGGCACGATGCGTGCGTGTTATTGGGTAACGAGGCTTGGTGTATTATGTTTTTAATAGTGGTAGGATGAATGAATTAATTAAAGATATATTTAATAAAAATTATTATTATCTTCTGGTTATACCATAAATATCTACGGTTTATGTCATTGTTAAAGGTTATTTGATTCGATAATTATTTATTTTGACAAGCAATCGTAATTTTATTATCTTAAAAATATTATTATTATTATTTTATGTTAATTTAAATATCAATATATTCATTTATTGTTTTTACGATTCT
The DNA here is from genome assembly GCA_036873485.1 of Torymus texanus. Taxonomy (NCBI): domain Eukaryota; kingdom Metazoa; phylum Arthropoda; class Insecta; order Hymenoptera; family Torymidae; genus Torymus; species Torymus texanus. Next base: position 23,953 of record JAYJLV010079039.1, read on the forward strand.
TATTATCTAATAATACACCGAAGAATATTGCTTATTTATCTTTGTCTGACTGCGTATCTGACAAAATGTACACAGTAAATGAATGTGAAATTAAAAATCTCTTTAATCAGCATCAGACAATACAAAGATAAATTTATGGATGTGGGAAAGTACGTCCAATTATTCATTTTATTTGCGTTTGAATTAGATTAAATAATTTTTAATTTTATTGCGAATGACTTTAGAATTTTGTCGCCATCAATCAATATAGCAAAAAAAAACATATTCTATAATAATATATGTAAAATGTATCAATCCGTTTCTTGTTCTCTTCCCGTATTTCTGCTGATCTAAAATTCACCCTAAGAGATCGGATTACCATATAAGAGCTATTTAGCCGCGTAAAAAATCGTCAGCGGCTTAATCGGTCGCGCAGCAGGTCACTTCTAATGCTTTTAGACACGTAGATTAAGTCGTTAAATTGAATTTCGGGTTACTGTTCTGTTTTGTTAACAGCTTTGATCTCGAATAAATTAAATTAAATTAAAAAATTTTGGATTGATATGAATCACACGCGATGATTATTAAAATTTTGTTAAAAGTTTTGTTTTTTATTTTTAAAGATTAGTACTATTATCTTTAAATTCATTTGTCGCGGATTACACTTAGAATAATAACATATTTTAGTATTATAAAATTAATTGTTTTTTTTACATTAATTTTTTCGATAATTTATTTAATTTTATATATAAATAATTAATTCTGTGGTGTATGTAATTATAAATAAATGGGTGAATTAAAATCAGTGACATTGATTAAAATAATGATGTATATATAATTAATTTTGGTGTTAATAAGATGCAAGATCTACTTTATTTGTAATTCTATTATTTTTATTATAAATTTACATACTTGTTTCTATGATTCTTCTTTTAAATTTAATAAAAACTCGTTATTTTTTCAGTACACTAACATTTTATGTTCATACGTAAGTGTTTAATATGAAAAATATTTTTTTAAGATTTAAAACTTTCAGCACTTTGCCGAATTTTAAAAAGTATTTGATTAAGATATAATGTGTCTCATATGGTAAATTATTATTGACAGAAATAGATTAACCAAGATAGAAAGCAATACTACCTCCTCAATCGAGTAAAATTACAGTTATAGTTTACATTTTATTTTATGGTGTATAATTTAAGTACAAATTAATAAAATCGTCATATACATCTATATTCACAGTGAAATGTATGTCTACTTTTCGTAAGATCATAAAGTACAAAAATTCGTGGAAATTCTTCTCTATCGCGGTTATCGCCTTGAATACTCGACAATTTATAAACTCATGAGTTGAATGATATCACACACAAAAGTAAATGATAACGGGCTTGATAGCTTCACGGTAGAGCAAAGCACGTCTCGGCATTTACTAAATGCCTCTTGCCATCAGTAAATCAACAGATTGATTTATATTACTTGCATTTTTAATGAAGCTATCACGTACCGTGATGTTGTTCATTTATTTCTGTTTGATACTTTCGTGTGGAAGCATCGTCAGTGGAAGCAGCAGTAAAATGAAACTTCAACTCATACAAGTTGTAGGTGTCGTGTATTTTTTTATTTGTGATTGTGTGGTTTTGAAGATATTGAATGTTTTATTGAACATACGATATTAAAGCTTTTCAGACATGGAGACCGAACACCGGCTGAGAGTGAGGCTGCTTATATTACTAAACCAACTCCGGACATGTACTACCCATTTGGTTTTGAAAACCTAACAAACGTAAGTTAATTTTCAGATTTAAATGAATTCATCAAATCAAGATACTTGTAAAGATAATAAAAATTATTTTTTTCATGCTCATAATTAACTTTATGCAAATGTGTGAATTTTTCTCTATTTTCCATTTTAACGATACTATTTTATACTATACCATACTTTTTTAATATTATTTTAATAACTCCGACAATTGCATTTTCAGAAAGGCAAAGAACAAGCATACAAATTAGGAACTTTATTACGGAGAAAATATGATAAATTTTTGGGCAGCTATAAACCAAGTGACGTTTACGCTATCACCACGAACTATGACCGGACAAAAATGTCACTGCAGCTCGTTCTCACTGGTATTTATTCTTCTTCAGCGGAAAAACAATGGCACCCAGATTTAAAGTGGCAGCCTATACCCTATGGCCAGCCAACTGACCAATTTGACGACATAAACATTATTTTGATACCACATCAATTGACTAAGTAAGTACGATATCGAATCACGTAAAAGCTTATATATTTATTCTAATATCTATGGGATGACAGTTACAATGAAGTATATGAAAAGGAACTAGCCGCATCTCAATCATTCCACAAAAAAATCGCGGAATACGCCGATTTCTTGAAGACTTTCGAGAAAAATATAGGAAAGACGAATATCGTCAGCAAGAAATTTGCGTATCACGTTGGTAAACCAGCTATTGCAATAATGTATCACGTGAGTTAATCGTTCTAGTGAATCCTCATGGTTTTATAAATGCACAACCTAGTGCCATTAATACACTGTCCCTTCCAGAAACGCATGAACATGGCGCTACCAGATTGGTGCACTGATGAGACACAAGCCACATTGATCAAGTTATACGGTATTTGCGTGGACACGATGTCAGAATCAACGAGGTTAAAGAGACTGAACGGTGGCACATTGGTCCGAAAAGCCATTGAAACAATCAATGAGAACAGGAACGCTAAAAACCCAAAGAAGATCTGTTTGTATAGCGCTCACGATCTGACGGTTGCTGGGTTTGTGAAGGCACAGAATGTCACCTTTTTGGATATTCCACCGACTGGTAGTGCAATAGTGCTTGAGAAGTATAGTGACGATAATGGCAAAGAATACGTGAGGGTAAGTTGGTTGCTTGTGATGTATAGTGTTGCATTAGTTTGGTTTTACGTGAGTGATTTTATTAATGTTATGTGGTTGTTAGATGGTCAGTTGGGATGCAGCGAGTGATGACTTCGATGTCCTAAGGTTCGGTAAATGTGAAGAATACTGCCCTTATGAGGAGTACCTGAAGTTGGTTAAAGACGTCATTCCTTCCGACCAGGAACTTGAGTTCCTTGCTGGTGAAAATGATAATGCTGTACAATAGTGTTATGATCTAGCAAATAATATTTTCTGTGAATTGCATTAGTGGAAGCATATTTATCGTTAAAATTGTATGCACTGTGATATTTATTTAATATTAAACAAAGGAATCCGCAAAATTGCATAGGTTTATCAGTCTTGTCTTACACGAGAATGGGAACAATAAAAAGTGTAAATAAAACTTCTTTGATTTAAAAGAAAACTGTTAAACTTTACTCTTGTTTAACAATTACTGTATAGAAACTAAGTATTCCGTCAGACTTGACAAACACTATAAACAATAGCAAACCTTCTATAACCACTTTTCTTTCAATCACCCCCATATCCATTGTCAACGTAACAGCGATCATTACAGACACACACACACTGCAATAATACAAATACGCACGCGTATATAGACACCACACACGAATCCTCTCGGGAGGAAAATAGGACTACGCGCTTGCGTACGCGTGAACGTGCAAACATCATATACTGGATATTGCTACCATGAAAGCGAATTAGCAGCGTAAGCGATCAGAGGGGGGAAGAAGAAGAGACGAGGAACGATACCGAAGTTAACGGCAGTCCGTGAAAGATAAAGACATGGGAGATGACGGGGGAGAGATGGAAATACGATGATGGTTTGGTTCATGGGAATTGGTGCTGGTTTGATAGTATATTCATGAGTAGAATTTGGTGTGAATATTGTTATAGCAGAGCGAGGTTTAATTTTCAATTTGAACTTGATTGAAAATATGTATTGATTGGTGATATATTGTGTATTTCAATGGTTAAAGGATTAAATTGTTATATGAGCTACGTAAAAAACGAGATAAAAGTTGATTACAATATAATCGGCGTACAATATCGCGCGGTTATATCAGATTTGTGATAAGCGCTGTTCATTCGAGCGATCTATTTCTTCTATTAAAAATTATTTGTACTCAATGATAGGTCTGCGTAATATTTATTGCGATAGCCTTGTAATTTCAACATGTATATGTGCCGAGCAAAGTAGATTTTTAAGATTATTATTTTCTTTTTGCTTCGTTTTAGAGGAAGCTCTGTGATAGTGAAAAAAAAAAAAATTATTTTCGCAAGAATATGATAAAAATGTTTAATACCACATGTCGAACTGAAATGCACTATTTAAAAAAAAAATATTTATACGAGTAGATTTTTTTTTAATTAAATCATTTTTCAAACTATCAAGTTAACTTGAAATCAACAAAATTATATTTGTTAGGTTTCTTGTAAAATATATTTTTCATAATTAACTTATATAGATCCATTAACCATGGAACTACATTAGATTCTTCATTATTTGTAATCTCCAAAATTCCAAAATCATAAAAAAATAAAACCTACAACTTCAACCCAACTTCATAATCCGTCTGATTAAAATCTTGTAAGTCTATTAGTTTACCCTCATTCAATTGAACCGTATAAAAATTAACCATATACACGGATAATCCAAGCCCATCACGTGAAAACTATTTTCTTAGGACTTATTCCATCCACCCATTGTATACGTATTGTACCCACACTACACGTTTGCTATTTCTCCGGACCACCAACCTTCGTCACCCAGCCACACATCAGCACCCCAGCAAACATATGTATATATCTACCACCATCTCTATTCGCGTGTGCATGTGAGAAACTCTTACATCCCCCAAAACCTCCTCACATCTCTACTTTCTCTCTCACACACATGCGTATAAGCTCGTACGAGAAAGCTTTTCATATGATAATGGAGGGCGGCGATATTACACCGCATCGCATCGACCGTCACTCTATAGCTTGCACCCAAATCCAAAAGGGCTTTAACTCACTCTCTCTCTCTCTCTCTCACGCCTTCCCTTTGGGGGAGTAGGTATGACAAGTATATTACGCGCTGCGCGACGTTTATATCAATTAGCCCCTGACGTTTGAGGGGGGGCGCGAATAAGCGGTCGCGTGGGAGGAGTCGAAATTGAATGTATCCGGAGCTTATAGAGATTTTCGACTCTCTCTCTCTGTCTCTCTCTCATGTATGTGGTGCTGGATTTATCGGTCACGTGCGAGAACGCGCGTGTATATTGCGGGTAGAGAACGCAGGATGATGCGAGAAATTAGCGGATTGTTGCGTTGGTTTATGACGTCGAGGAATGACTTTTGGCTTGGTACAGACGATGGATGCGTGGGATTGAGGATCGCGATGGCTTATTTAGTACGCGTGTAGGTACGTGCGCTGCGTAGTTAATAAACGTGTGCAGAGGGTAGATGTGGGTATGGTATATATATGTGTGTGAGTTGTAGATGGCGGAGATGAGTAATGAAAACTACTTTTAGTGGTAAGTGAATAGCGGGTATTAGGGTTCCTTCGTTATGAGGTGTTGGGGGTGAGGGGTCGGTATATGAATACTGATTTAGCTACGTTAATATATGTGAAGAAGTTATCGAATAATAAAATTTATGTCTATATTTAAAGGAGGACGGATGTTTCTGAATTTTTTTGAATTATCAACTATATTGGTATAATAGGTTGAAGATTATACGGTGTATAAATCGTTTTATTTCCTAAGTATTCGCTCTATAATAATGTTTACTGTTTTAACGTCAAATTGAATCTTATTCCAATCAAGATTTACATCGAAATATAACAGAAAACCTATATTCGTCCTATCATCAGAAACGTTTCTAAATTTGCTCACCGAAAACTATTAAAAATGACTATTGAGCATGTCACTTTCATGGTGACTCGTTCAAGTATAATACGAAATGCCCGAGTGTATACGCCCTGTTTGGACTTGTATGTGAAATCTCATGAAAAAATAATAATTTATATAGTCTAAGAACGCGAACGTGCCTTTATCGGAGTCTCCCGCTTCCTAATTTTTGTTCTCTTTTACGATACGGAAAACTCAGCAACTGGCCGCGACCACATGCGCTCGAACCTTTCTTAGGCCTCAATCCTTTTTATTGCTTAAGCCCTAAATTACCTCGCAGCCGCTTCCAAATCCAGAATATTTCTACCAATAAAGAAAACTCCGAAACGCACACGAATTTGTCGACCACATGTGCAGTGTGTGCAAGCAGTGTCATAAATGACTCTCACTTAGGGCGCACTGTTCACACATGCAGAGGTTTAAAAAACCGCGACGCCCTCCGCGCCGCCGACGTTACCTACCTTACCTCTTCAACCTTAGGAGACACAACGAGCAGTCTCGAATCTGACACGAGAGCGAACAGATCGAAGAAATAACTGTCGGGCGCGTCATACTTACTTGTTAAAATATAAATAAATTTTCAATAGAACTTAACACGGTGTCAACTTATTTTTACCCTTGACACAAACACGCGCAGTACCAAAAAAAGAGGAACATCTGTCCCATCCTCAATTGTATAATCCTTAAATTTATGATTTCTCTCGACGTAAAAAGTATCTATTCTATCCCATCCCTCGGGAACTCTAATCTTCGAAAATTGTATTCGTTTCGAGGAGGCTTAAATGGGATACAAGATAATGTCAACAATTACCTGCGCAGTCAAATTCCAAAGTATTAGATTTTTTATCGATTTATATACGAAATATTCTTTTTTGTTCATGTTTTTCAATCATTTTCTATTAGTTGATTATACTCAATTTAATTTAATAAAAATTTAATAATTACGGCTAATTAATTTTGATGAAAATTCATAACAACGTTTCTGCTTCAATTTTTTATATATGTGTTGCATTTTTCATATTCATAGATTTAAGAATTTATGAAATTTGTAATTGACAAAATTATTATTCATACTAAAACTAGAATTCTTTTTATCAAGTATTGAGTTCTTCTTCCCTTTAGAAGAGAATATACGAAAAATGTTTATTTATAAATGAACAGACTAAGTCACGTTTTCTCTACGACCGTCCTTAGGTGATGCTTCTACATCCTACATACTTCATCTGACAAGATTATTTGATACCCATCCTAAATTATCCCCCAACTCCAGCACCTCATACACAAAAATATCAACCTTTTGCATACATTTACTCAAATTTTATCCCTCTACAAAAAAAAAAAAAACCATCTGCAACGCCCTACTCCGCACTTCTATACGACTGTACCATCGAACGCATTGAAGTGCCAGCTCTCAAAGTCAAAAATCGTTGAAAAAAGAAGAAGAATCTCTCTCAGATATGGCTGCTGTTGCTGTTCATTCTCTACACGCGTAAGCGCGACGATAAATCTTCCGGTGGGTATCATTTAGGAGCGTTTAGCCCTGGGGAGCCTGCGCGCTAGCAGGACCCGCCCCTAGTTCCGCCGCCCCCTGAAAAGTCACTTTTCCCTTTGTTTGCTAGGTTATGGGGAAGAGAAGGGGGAGATACAGGAGGGCCGAACTGACGGTGTGTCGATGCGTGATTTTTCACGCGGCTTGGTACAGGGAGATTGCGAGTGAGAGATAGAGGGAGAGAGAGAGAGAGAGAGAGAGAGAGAGAGAGAGAAAGAGAGAGAGAGAGAAAGAGATAGGGATGAGGGGCTTGTTGTAAGGAGTTTCAAAAGTGAAGGAGAGAAAGGTTGAGAGTTGTTCTGATTTAAATTAATTAAGATGAGAGTATAGATTACTTTTACTGATTTTCAAAGTAACGATGATTTACGAAATGGAGCGTAAGTGCATGTGATTCAATATTATATTTAACAGCTGTAAAATAAAATAAACATTTGTGAAACTTTTTAGATTATATATCTGATATAATTTAATTCGTCGTATGAAAGTTTTTATTGCTAATTTCATAGGACTGAACCTGCAGAACTCTAAAAATACTTGACGAAAGAAATACTAAAAAATAATTATTAAGAATTATATGTAATATGTTGGAAATATTCTTTATATACATAGTTAGATTATAAAATTACAGAAATATTTTACAGTTAAAGTAGGTTCAATACATATATTACTGATAGTTAATGCAAATCATTTCGATAAACGTAAATATTAAACTTTAAAATTGTTCACTAATATTATAACCACTTTGTAAGAATAACATCTACGTCAGTTGTTTTTCAAAATAAGAGACCAACATCCACAATTTACATTTTCCCATTCTCACGAAACTGCTCGCAATGCCTCTCCATATAACCTGCGTAGTGCACTTTGGATAATGAAAACGCGTGAGCGCCCGTAAAAATCAGCGAGCTGCGAGTTTCGGTTCCCGAAAACTCAAATTTATGCCCTCGCGCGCGCGCACAAGAGTTAAAATAAATGAGTTTATCAGACGGTCGAGTGAGGATTGCGAAAGGGCGAGGGAAATTCGGGTCGCGCGTTTTTCCGTCGTCGCGGAATAAGAGAGAGAGAAACGCGCTGTCGAAGCTTGTCCTTTTCACTCTATTAAAAGCGTCGCGGCCTTTTTTTCACAGCTGGATAGTTTCGCCATGGGAATGAGAAAATACCAAGACCCATTTAGTGAGATCGATCGGTGGTGTGAGATTTGGTTGTCGTGCCAATTTTTTCGGGTAGATTGTATATACAATTTTTAATTTTTACGGTGTTATTTTTAAGTCAAGTATTGCGGGGGTATGGTTGTTGCAGTAACAGAGTGTTCGTTCGATGATTAATTACTTTAGCTAAATGATTATAAAAGATTCTTAAAGAAAGTAAAAGTTATGTTTTTCGTTTATTATTTATATAAATATAATATTTATCAAAGAAGGTAATTTTCAAAAATACAGATTTAATTTAGTTTTTGTACGTAAAAAAGCATAAACTACTATTCCACTAAAATATATCAATTTCAGTATTCATCACATAATATTTATCAAATGAGGTAACTTTAAAAAATAGAGATTCAATTTAGTTGTTTATAAGTAAAACAGCATAAAATACTATTCAACTAAACTACATGAATTATATACTATTCACCAAAATCACAAAAAAAAAATCAATTCATTTCTACCGAACGCATCCTCGCGTCTTCCGAGCCGACAGAAGTGAAAGTATAGTTCCGCCCATCCGTGTAACCGCTAGTACACGATATTTCCCGAAATACAGGAACCGAAATCGTCAAATCAAGCGGAAATTGCGCCACGCGCATCCCTTTTTCACTTACGACAAAAAGCGAACTAAAGCTATACACTATAACGCGTATACAAAGGGAAGGTACACGCCCATGGGTCTCGGCGTGATCTTTTATGTACTTATATACGCACAAGGCACACACACACACACCTTAGCTTCTATATACCTTTCGTCCTTTGACTTTTGGCCCGTTTTCCGACGCATTCGTCCCTCTCTTTCAGTTAGTTCTATTTAAGTGTGTTTTTATACGCGGACAAATTGCCATAGGCCGCTTTGGGGATTGTTCAATGGTTCTGGCAGTAAAGATGCTACTGGTATTTTGAAAAAAAAGGAATGTCTGTGGATACACGATCGGTCTTGCATCTGTGCCTTTGTAATTTTGAGGTAGACGACTTGTGGATAATTTTTTTGTTTCATTTATTTATAACAATGGAGAGAAAAAAAATTTTACACGTTTATTATTAAAATTTATTAATCATTTGATTTTATTATCTTCTTTTTCTTAAGAAAGTTTAGTTATGTAGCATAGTAAAAGATATTTAACGCCTAATTTTGAAGAGAGAAAATAAATTTTTAGATTTACAGGTAACTATTTATAAAAGATCTCAGATCTGCATTGATTTCTGTCAAATATGGTATTATTTTGTGTAATAGTCGCATTTTTGTTAAATGTTTTCATTCTGAAGAAATAGAAGACCTGTTATAAAGATATTTTATTTCTTCTAACTTGGGCATACAATAAGATAACTGTATCGGTTAATGGGGCTCTTGAATTACACCGGAGACGTAAAAAAACATTGTATATTCTTTCATTAAAAATCTAGATGCTTATAGAAAGATACTTTTTAAAAAAAAATGTATTTCATTGGTATCATATTTTTTCGAAAACATTCTTTTTATACTATCATAAAACTTTCTCTGTGAACCGAATTAATTGTCAATTTTTTAACGTTTATATGGCGATCGATTCATATAATCAATTACCTTCTTACATAATCAATTTAACCATAAAAATTCTCGGCAAAATCCTAGCAAAATCAATCCAACCCATACTTTTACCCTCGCATTGGCAAACCGAACGACGCGCGCACGCCTATATATATATATATATACACACACATACACTACGACCTCGTAACCCACAGGACAGTCGCTCGTGCGACAATTGGCCGGATGTTTCTCCCCTCCTCTCTATTGTACCCAGGCGGGGCCATTGTCGCCTCTGGTGCGCATCAGGGGTGGCACGCACGGCGACATTGTATAAGCGACAGCAGCGACGGCGGCAGCAGCAACGCGTTATAACTAACCGGAAAATTTGCCGATACGACCATGGTTTTTCCAATAGCGCAATGTGTGAGGCCTGCGGAAGCGGAAAGAAAAAAAAAGGAAGAAAGAGAAAGAGAGAGAGAGGGAGAGAGTCATTGGTTTGTAATTGCCGAACGCTGTGGTGGTCGCGGGTTGTATAGGAGTGAAAGGAAATTGATTTGGAGTGAAAAATTGGGGTGTTGGGGAGTAGATTGACTGTGAAGGTTTTAGGGAATATGATTTATATTATAATGTAATAAGGTATGCTGATTGGATATAATTTATGTAATTGTATAATTATAGCTTGGATGAGAATTTATTTTCCTAGTGGTTGTGATGATTGCAATAAAAATATATAAAAGATTTAAAAAACGTTTGTAAAAAAAATAAAATTGTTTGCATTATGTGTATGCTTGTATATTGAATTATATACTTAAAAGACTATTTTTGTAAAATCTCGTGCAATGTCAATTGTTCTCAACGACATTGAAATTAAAACAATTTAACGTATTTTCTTATACTCAGCAAGTAATATCGTTAACAAGAACACTTTAATAAAATATCAATAATTACTCTTCGACCGTCCAATCTAAATATTGCCGAAAACCTAACCTTACGCCAATATCTCAGCAATAGTTCATAACTCAACCGACGACAGGCCCCCATAAACTCCGAACCATTTCCTTCCCCCGTACTGTGCAACCCTAAAATCAGCTAAAAAATTAGTTACATACACACACGGGAGGGAATATTCGACCCTCCCTTATACGTAGCCCTTCATCTTCTTAACTGCAAAGCGAAATCTTTTCCCTCTCGCGTCCATAATTTTTTTTAAAACCGCGCATCGTCACAATTCAGCTACGCGGAAAACTCGCGAGCTGTAATTTTTCTCATTGTCAGCGAGCTACGGAAACGCGTTCGCAGAAGAGAACAAACGCAATATATACGTATACGCATTTTACCAAGAGAGTAAGTGAATATCCTGCTCCTTTCGGTGGTATATTATGCGACGTATCGTATGTTATCATTGCCTCGTTGATTTATACTATGTATATACGCGTGTATGCAGTTTCTTACACTGTTTGAACGCCAGAGAGAATGAGAGGAGAGAGTAGATTGTAGAAGGTAGAGTGAAAGGGGGTATTTGTGTATGTACGTGTGTGTATTGGGAATTGAGGAAAAAGGAAAGAGGAGTTTATGAAGTATTGAAAATTAGCTTGTTAGGCTGTAAAATTGAAAATTGGAGGTATCTTTTTTACTGCGCTTTTTATGAAAAGACTGGTTGAAGTAAATGAGAAACTTTGGCTATAATAAATAAATTGCTCAATGTTAATCATATACAAACGTTTCATGAAATTAAATGCGATTATATGACTTTATAATTAAAATCTTTTTATTTTTCTTTAAGAAAATATTATTATTTTGAATTTTCTATGTTTTAATATTTGTTTTTATTATACATTATGTTTATTAGTGCATCTAATGCTAAATTTTTGGCTAGCCTCGTTAGCCTTGAGTTTCTTTACTATCACGATGTTGTGGTATATACTATAAGCACGCATTAAATCTAATATTAAAATATGAATCATAAGTGTTTTAGATGAAAATTGAAATGTGTTTACGAAAAGTATGACAAGCATAACGAATTTCGAAAATATGTTCTTTATAAATAAATTGTTGGAAATAATTGGCATGCAGTATAAAAGTTTCACAAGGAAACCACAAAATCATAAATAAATTAAGAAATTCTATTATAGCCACTTGTATGGATTACTAACTCAATGAATGACAATGATTACTATATATAAGTTATAACTCGACATCTTCATTCCCTTCAATTCAACACAAAACCAATTAATTTTCAAAACCTACCAAAACCACCGTCGAGTCTCTATCTCCTTTACAATACATTTACCTACGCTCCTCATTCCACACATACGCACAATTATTAACGTAACTCTACAGCGCCTGCCCAACGCAAAAACCAAAGCCCTCATAGACCGATACGTCACCGTATAGCCACCCCCTATGCCATAAAAAATTACCGTTCGCATCATCATCCACATATATATATATATCTATATACACGTACAGATGATCGATCGTCAGAACGGCAATATAAGACAAGCCTCGACAGCTCGAAAATCGCTGCTACTACTACTACTACTACTCTCCCCAGCCTCGAGCGAATAACGCGAGACAATAGAGCCACGTCGGCAGTAGCAGCGTCGGTGGGCTATTACCGCGCTTCCGGCAACAGAAAGCAGCACTTAGCGCGCGAGTCAGCTCGTTTTCCACCCTTCTACTGTGAACCCCCCTTTTCACTCCCCGTGAACGATTAATATATAGAGTATGTGGGTATATGGATGTGTGAATGTGGAAGGAAAAATTGTTCGTTATATAGGTGTGGGTGAGATATGTTTGTTGTTTGGGGATTGATAATTAGAGATGGTCGTGTGACGGTTTGTTTTTTGAAATGGTTAATTGTTTATGACGGATGGTTTTGTGGACACGAGGACGTGAGGTGTTGTGAATTATGATTATTTTTAGGATAGAGGTTGGTGTGTTGCGATGGTTTGGGTGACAAAACAATTCGCTGCAGTTGGATTATATTGGTATTGGTTCGTGGTCGTGTATAGAGGTGGGATTCGAATAATATAGAGATTTTAAAATTAATAGATTTAATTTTGTTAAAAGAATGACGAAATTGTTATGGTGATGTCTATAGTAACTATAAACTAATTTTACAGAGTGTTTTTTTCAAGTTATTGATGATTGAAGAAGACATTTCTTATGATTCTAATCCAAACAGAAGAATTTTTTATCAATTAATAATTACATACTGAAGCTTCAATAATTTAGGCGTACCAAAATTCCAAAGTTTAATATTTTTTAGCAACATTTTCAATCATGCAACCTAAAAATCAATTCTCATGACCCAATTATCGCATATACAGAAATCGACTATAGCCTAATAATTTCGAGAGAAATTCTTCAAAATCTGCGCCGATATATATATATACATACACATAGGCGTTCTTTCGCGGGCTCGCGCGTTCTAAATATAGCGACACCCCGTGTGAGCGAGACCTTCGGTAAAAGTGGAACGGGCGAAATAAGAGCGGAATGGAGCGCCTTTCGTACGGGCGATTATCAGGTTTGGATTCACGCCAGTTCTCGTAATTTTTCACGTTACACGCGTTAAGGTGAGAAGGTGGAATTTCAATAGGTATAGAATTAAGCGTCGCGTTGCATGTATAATATCTATATGTGTGTAGGAGCGTGACTTCTATTGATCAATTTTTAAGCGAGAGATATAGGAAAACTAGATGAATGGTTTTTATTGTTGTAGCAAAGATAGTAATGGGTAGTGTTAATATAGGTTTTGATACGTGTAATGTAGAAGTTCTGGTGTTAAAACAAATGTTATAATGTGGTCAGAATTGGATTATTAAATTATTATTAAGAATTATTTAAAATCGATTGAAATTATGTGAATACTTATATTTATATGCAAAGATGTGGTTTTCATAAAATCTTGTTATCTAGATCAATTATCGAATGCTTTTACATTATTAAAAATAGGTTATCTAGAAATAATATACAAGTAGTTTTGATAAAAAATAAAATTATATTTCTATGTTACGCATTAGGAACATAGTCCTGTAAACTGATTTTTTGCTTACAATTTGCATATAAATTTAGTTAGAAAAATATAAATTATTCAAAACAGTATAACTTATAATAAAATATCATTACCTAAAAACAAATTTTCATATATTTGAGTAATAATTTTTTTATTCTTTTGGTGCATAATCGTATATAATTTACCAGTGAATTCCGTCAATGAATTTGTTTTCCTTGTTATGTAGTAAAATTTTTTAAACACATACTGTTTCTTAATAAAAGTTATATCCAGTTTCTTGTAATGCATAATTATTCACCAGTGGACTTTGTCTGTAACAAATTTTTTGAGTTTGAAAGAAGTTTAGACACACTTTAAATAAAATAATATATTATTTTGATTTTGATATACTTCTGAAGTTTCCATCTTTTTTTCCAATAACAATGTTGCTAAGATCGGAAATTGAGTTAATTCTTGTGACGATAGATTCTCTACAATATAAGAAATATTCATCAATCTAGATATTTAAACTTTTTATAGATTAGCAGAAAATTTTATTAATTAATCAAGTTTTTAGTGTTTGTTCTGCACTCTATTATTGCATATACCTTGAACTAGTTGACTTGATAATGTTTGATTATGAATTTCTGCTACTAGCGTTACTAGAAATAAAAAAAAGTATGAATTAGAATATTTCACTAACTTCATTTATATTTCAAGAGTGAACGGCATTTAGACGTAATCTATACAAACCACCTATATCTTGATTAAGTAAACGGCTATTACCGGAATCGTCATGTACATCGGTACTGCAAAAATTATGCGATTGTGCAATGCTTGTATTTACGTTTGGCTCTATAGTTACGGTTTTTATACATAAATCTGTTTCTGAATTGTCATTTATTTCACTAGCGGTAGACGTGGCATCCGTTGATAATTGTTCTAGTACTCCGTCACTTGGCTGACTTTCTACCGATGATGTTGTACACTCTTCCACTGGTACTATTTTTAAAAAAATATGGAAGTATAATTTTAAATGATTTAACATTTCATTTGTGATCTCAAAAAGACATTTAAACATATTTTATACAAACCATTTTGTTCATGATTAACTGGATTGTCGTTAAGCGATTCATCGACACATTACAAATCATCTGCTTCTGGTGGAGTTATTATTATTGTTGGTATTATAATTGGATTTTGTTTAACTACCTTGTTTGAATTATTATTTAATCTACTGTTGGTGGACACAACATCTGAGGACGTCTTTTCTAGATCGGCAAGAGTTTTATCAGACAACTGTTCAGGACTCAATTGAATTAAATCTACGAGTGCTTGTCTCAAATAATTGTTTTCAATGTCACCGTCCGTATCATTTACAGTAGGGAGAGCAGTAGGTGATTTACATATTTTAATGCGTTCATTGTCCCGAGAAAATATCATATTTATTGGATCGTCGTTATTAAAGTCTCCAGTGGTTGTGAATAAGTCATTTATATCTAATAAATTTCTGGTATGAAGTAATTCTTGATTGGATAATATAAGTTTGTCTATCCAGTTTGTCTCACTACTATTAGAAATTTCTACATTTACCGCAACATTTTCAGTGTTTTCATTGTTTATAGTTTGGTCATCTCTAATAAATTCCGTTCGGTTCTCAAATAGTACATTTTCAGGTGGTTGTAGTCATAATTTGATTCTGTAGAATGTGAAACATAATATTCATTGACTCCTGTGACGTTACCTTCACTAAACGTCATATGGCCCTCGAATGGAGCAACATTTTCAGATGGTCCATGGCCATAACTTGATTCTTCAGTATGTGAATAAAAATATTCATTGACTCCTGTGACGTTACCTTCACTAAACGTCGTGTCATTCTGAAATGGTGCAACATTTTCAAACGGGCTATAGCCATAATTTGATTCTGTAGTATATGGAATAAAATATTCATGGACTCCAGTGACATTACCTTCATAAAACGATGTATAATTGGGAAATGGTACCGCATTTTCAAAAGTCCCAGGATAATAGCTTGATTCTACCATTTGTGAAGTCGTATATACGTTATTACTTTCAGGGGATGTTATATCTGTTGTAAGTGGCATGATATTTTCAGATATTTCATTTGAAGAACTCGAATTTGGACTGTCGGAAACCACATACTCATTAAGATTATCTGGAAATTTGATGACCAAATCAGGTGTTTTAAGACTTCTAGCCGCTGAAGGAGTGTATTTATCTAAAATCTCCAGTACTGTAACTTCTCTTGCAGATTCTATAATTTCATCCGTCCAGCACGAAGGAGTTAAAGGGCAAAGGTCAGTCAATTCATCAAGTTCATGTAAAAAATTGTTGCTTTCATCACTCTCAGTCATGCCTTTTCCTGAAAGGGCAGAAGAGTTTTTACCAGATTTCTTAACTTTCCCAGATGTTGGGGATAACATAGTATTATTTGAGCTTCCTGCTGTTTCTGTATCGGAGTTAATTGTCATAACATTTTTACCGGTGGTAAAATAACTACTTTCTTCTGAAGATACCACATTTGGATTAAAAGTAGTAAAATTTTCTTTATAGTCACACGAATAACTTGTTCCTGGTAAAGGTTCTTGTTTAAAATACTGATCTTCACTACTTCTTCCTGAAACTGTAGTTGGCACTGAGATCTGTGCAATTATTTCTGCAACTCTTTCAAGAATGGGTGGCTCTTTACGTTGACTAGTGGACGGTATATTAACTGCACTTGACTCATTTTTTAATTGTGTTTTTTTTTTCTTTGTCTCTGTTATAAGAGACTTCTTCAGTTCTTCAACATGAATTCGATTCTCATGCGCGAATAAATCTTGCTCACGTTTGAATGTTAAGGGACAAAATCTGCATTTTATCACAAGATGGCCCATGAAATGTTGTAGGTGGCTTTCGTAACTTGGTGAGATTGATTTACATTTTGGACATAAATACTGTAAATGAATTTTACAATTTACGCAAAAGTACTTTTCTACTATTTTGCCTTGTACGCTTGATTGATAACAATAATAGTTTTGTGTTTTATATTCAGTGTGTGAATGCTTAAAAGAAGATTTTTTGCACTTGGGACAAATAAAATGCGCCAAAACCATTGTACCTAATTTACAAAATGTGCTTGACTTATAACATGTATGTAAGTTTTCACTGAATTCTACTCAGTTTTAACTACCTACAATACAGAAAACATTACAATAAATATAGTTAAATTATTTTAATTGTATAGTTAATATTCGAATGAATTAGTTAATTACTCTTATTGAATATGATTTTAAGGTAAGTACCCAATGTTATAATGGTCATTCATATTTCAAGTCTTCTTGTATGATTTTTCGAATAATGTTGCTAAGAATCGCATTATGACAGTAAATTTCTGGAAATTGTATGAAGTTATTAATTACACAGGCCCACAAAAAAAAAAAGTGCCCGGTTCTGGGAGGGAGACTAACATATCCTTATGTATTTTTGACCGCTGAATCCGAATCCGTC
>JAYJLV010079040.1:0-14544 GCA_036873485.1 Torymus texanus
CTGTCAAACAATGTGCTTCTATCCTTGATAAGTCACCGTGTCGGTAATACAGATACCTTCCATGCGCCCGTTATAATTAATTACGTATACTGTAAATAAAGTTATTTTATCATTTTTAATTATCTGTCAAAACAATAAAAAAAAATCTCGTTACAATTAGTTATTATATTTAATAAACCAACTAAAACACTTTGACGTTTATTTCTGTGTATTAAGAATTGTTAGAATTCAAAATATCTTTAAAAGATAATGTGGCTAGAAACGAGGAACAGTTTTAAAAAATAGTGAAAAACCAACTTTATTTCTTTTCCGAGTAACTTCTTATTTTTTTCTATAATATTTGGAAAAAGATTTTAATTTTTACCTGTAACAACTGACCATGTAGATTTGTTACAATATATTGCTTAATAAGTTTTTCGTTCAAAACATTTCAGCAAAAATGGTAGAATTTTGGAGAAGAACGAAGCTTTTTAGAAAGTATACATATCTCATTAAAGATTTCATATTTTATTTATTTTTCAAAAATGCAGCCCAGTATTCGTAACTCACAGAGGCTTTTTCTTATGATATTAATCATCGAAATAAAATCTTATAATTAAACTGATAGTTAAAGTCACATGATACAACCCTAAAATCATCTCAATTCATTTCTTACTAACATTAACATGAGGATTAAAAAAAAAAGTAAACCTGATAACTTCAATCCTTTTTACAATCCTCTGCAAGAACCGTGCGGAGGTATGTCCTGTGGGAAAATATTAACTCTCTTGAGCCGTCAACGAGGGCACGTGTGCGTAACTCGCGAAGACTGCCATATACGAGCACGCATGCACCGGAAAAGGAATTCAATCTCGAAAGTATTTACGTGTTTAATTCAGGTGCGTCTCTTTTGCTTTTCATGAAAATAAAAATTTTTTTTTTGCCTTTATTCAGAGTAACTGTTAAACTAGAATTGTAAATACTAAATGATGTCGTTTCATAACAAAATGTAGAAAAAATTTGATATAGAGAATCTTAGCTGTATTAAATTGCCGCATTGTCAGCATTAGCATGAGCAAAATTAGTTTAACTCATTTCAAGGTAAATCACGGGTAGAGTAAAGCAAGAAATATAAAAAATTTTTCATTTCATCAGTTGTCGCGATTTTTCACGAACGAATCGCAATCTCGGCGATTACTACGAATCTGAGAAAACTGAAGAATTCAATTTCAGTGAAGAGGCGTGGGATACGCGTGAAAAATGACAGAACCAATCGATTTTTTAGTATATAAGCGAATTTCGAGTTAACGTAAATTTCGAGAGTCTTTTTATTAGCGAGAATAAGATAGCGAGTTTTCTGTGTCATTGTCCTGGATTTAGAAAATTGTGAAAATATTGTAATAGAAAGGGAAGACCTTGTAATTAAAGATTTTTCTGCACGTGGGTTACGTAGAAAACTAATTAAATTTATAATGAATTAAGTCAAATATAGAGCCAAATAACCAATTTTAATGCATACGAATTAAAATGCTCGGATATTGTGACAACAATTTACATTCAAATGTGTATGAATAAAATTAGCGCACAGAAAAAGAGAGAACAAGTATATACGAAATATTTATTTTTACCAATTTTCGAATCACACAGTATAGCTTTAAACTTGCAAGTGCGAGAAAAGAAAATTGTTTATTTTTTTTTCGGAATTCGAATGACTCGCTGCTATACCGAGGCGTGCTGACAGCAGATTTCACGCGGGGCGAACATCGAAAATGGGTCGTGCGCGTTAGACATGCATGGAAAAAAGGAAACCCCGTAGGAAGGAAAAGAGTGAGTGAGACAGTGTGTGTCATATTTGTTCATTATTATTTATCGTCTTACAGAAACTCAGCGATGTGAAAATTCTTAAATTTGACGTTCAACTCCGCACGGACATATGCACTTTTCTATACATATTGATTGCATATAACCATTCAAGATCTATTTTTAGACCATTTAGATTTATAAAAAAAAATCGACGTTATTAAATTTATATAGTTACTCGTGGATCACATATTATCTACGATAACTGGCTTGGCGTTACAAAAATATTACACGCAGTCTTTATCTAGTTATAAAATTTTATCATGTTTGTTCATAAAATCCTCAGTTTCTCGTAGCGACGCGGCGTAGAAATATAATCCGCGAGTACATTTTATAAATTAAATTGTAATAGGTCTGAAGTTATAAAATAACAAGTGGAAAGTAATATTCTGCAACACTTAATCAAAACAATTTCCATAAGAATATATGTATTTTTTAATTTAAACAGTTCCACAGCCGCATTCTTAGTTATTCTGTCTTTATCGTTCATCCTACGCATTATAGTAACATTGTTTAAAAAAGAAGAAAATAAAACTACCTTCCAGTGGTACAACGAGTTACAAAGCAAACATATTGTCTTTCACACGCAGTTGTTGCGTAAAAGTCGGTCACGAGAGTTGCCCAGCATAATGCCATTAATAACGTGACACCCTTTTTTCTACCCTTTCCCCTACCCCAAAAAGTAAAGCAAGTCGCAAGACTAATTAAAATCAAAGTAGCAGCTATACGTACGCACGCACGTGCGGGTGGACCAGCTGATTTTCAAGGCTATTAATTACCCCCTTCTGTTTGATTTAATTATAGTCAACGAAACGTGCGCGAGCGTTGGATGTATTATCCTCTCGCATAATCACGGAGAGACAACCCGAACACGTTCGCGTCTACGAGATAACGTGAATACTCGCAAATTGATACGAATTCGTAAACGCGTGTAGCACAGTGGAATAAAGCGAGAGAGAGATGACATTAGGGAGTGTAAAGAGAGGGAGAGAGAGAGAGAGAGAAGAAGGTCGATTGATTTGTTTATCGCAGCGGCTGGCGTGTATACTATAAGTGAATTTCACCAGTTGTCAGCGTGAGTACGTAGCATTGAGAATAGGGACTTTTTGCGAAGGTGAGTACGCGGTGTGTGCGCTTGTTGTTTTGCGTACAAGAGATATCAGGTTCGCTTGTAATGTGCCTCGTTACAGAAAAGTCAGTGAACATTGAATTACATGGACGGTTTTTAGAAAGCGGTAGATATGAGGAGTCTCGGAGAATTTATGTCAGTTATTGGGGTTGTAAATAACTCGGTACTATTGGTTACGATAAGTTTATCCACGTCAAAACGTTATTTATTTATTTATTTATTTATGATGAGTATATGGGCAGATGCCCACGATTACAAAGAATTAATAACAGAGAATTAATAAAAAAGAATATAAAACGAAGCATGTAAAATAGTATTTATAGTGTTATATTTGAAAAACGTTTGTGACGAGTTTGGTTTAGTTTAATTTTGGGAAAATTTCTGCAATGAGATAATACTAAACTTTTTCATTTATGATAGAATATTTTTTAAATGTTCAGGACAAACTTTTTTCTAATTATTCTTTTACGTCTAACAAATGTTTACTGAATAACGTTGGCCAAACTTTATAAAAGATAATAAATTATCGACTTGAAAGAAATTTTGTCTTATAGCTCAGACCGACCATTTTCATACACGTATTATCATGCCGTTTAGCATTTAAACAATTTATTTATGAACAATTTTCAAAACGTTCTACCAAAGCTTAGCATTGTCCCATTCCACATATATACATTTTCTCAAACTCAAACCAACCAAACCTTCATTTTTCTTACACCATTCACAGAACCATTCACAACTACTTGTAAGATATATAAGAAACTGAGCTGCTACACAACTACGTAACTACGCGGAACCTCACTAAAACAGTAGTAGTACCAGTGGCACGCGCGCGCGTACACAGTCTCCATTAGCGAGTACTGCAGTGGCACAATTATCGGGGCGACGCTCGCGTCGGATGCGATTAGCGACGCCGAAGAATCCTAATGGGCCGCGTGCGGCCACCTGATGCTCGTCGCCGCTGCTGCTTCTGTTGGCACGAGGCCGAGATTTGACGCCGGCCGTAATCATCGCGATATAGAGTTTCTCGCGGTATGTGCGTACATGTGTATATACACATGTGGATGTTTGACCGATCGGTAATTCGTTAACTTTTACTTGATGGTTAGTGGCTAGGGTTCATGGTTGTGCGTCTATGTGGTAGACAAATTTTCGGTGATTGTTATTGTATGGATAAGAATGTAAACAATATTGTACGAGGGAATGATAAGTCTGAAATTTGACCTGGTTTTCAACAAAGTTGTTAATTAATTCTCTAAGGATTAACAAAGAAAGTTTTTAATATGCAAAGTCTTATGTCAAGAATATGCGCTTACAAAACTTATATATATATATATATATATTAGAAACTTCTTTATCGCTCGGGATGAAAAGATTGATATTTATTCAATATATAATGAAATTGTACACTTCTTCGTCAATCGTAAACTCGTGGAAGTGATTTATTCAAAGAAATATACCGCTTTTAATTTAATTTTAATTCCCTTCCAGCATATACATATGAAACATCAATATTACAAATTTCAATATTCATTGCAATAAACAGTTTGATTCAAACGCGTATAATATCTGTTTTCATTCGCCTGCAATGTGAAAAAGATATGTAAAGCTCGCGTATTGCAGCTTATCATATTATATTAACAGAATCGTAGTACACGTCTAAAACCACGTGTGACGATATGCAATGTAAGGAAAAAAGGAAAATGTTGTACATGTATATCATCATTTATAATATAAAAGAAAAGGTCAGGATATTAAAAGTAACTTTTCGTTCACGCCTACCACAGGTGAGCTTAGAGGAATATGATTCGAGGTAATTGAAGTACAAGTAAAATATGAGAATACGTGAACAGTAGAAAGATTCCGGTATGGTCAGACGACGGTGCGTATATAAATACCATCTCGAAAATACTCTTTTTTGGGATATATACAAGTATAAAACTAAAATTTGATTTATTATTGTACTGGAAACTTTGTTTTTTTACGTTGGGAACGATGATAAAGTAAAGAACAAAAATATAGACGTAAATAAATGTGTTATTTGAGATGAATTTTTGAACAGTTAATACAAATTGCTCGGAGTAACAACAGTAGTTACAGCGTACTAAGATAGAGCTATGCAAACAAAGTAGGTGTAAAGTTGTTTAATAAGACATAAAACGTAACGCGAGATTGACGAGGTTGTATAATTATAAACTAAATTGCACCGTGCGTACGAGGATATCTTGCAATACATTCTGAGGTAGTTGCAAAGCTAAACTACGTGATTAATGAATTTATTTCTACTTGAAAAATTTTCGATTGACAGTCTCTTCCAATACGGAAAATGTTAAAATCTTTATACGTTTTTTCATTAGACGGTTAAGCATATAGCTTGGTTCCTGACAAATTAGTGATATTATCCAAAATTGGTCAGGCATGCAAGAGCATAAGCACTTGTTCCATGTCCGCCACGATATTTTTCTTTTACAAATTTATCTATTTAACTATTGTCAAAATAAACGACAGTATCGTCCACACTCTCACATATACACACTTATACAAGAAAACAACGCAAATCTGTATCCTCTTACACTACTACTACGAAAGAACACGAAGAACAAAAAAACGAAACGTCAAAGCTACAGTACGAAACCGTGAATAATTGGAAGATAGAAGAATCCTCCAGGAAGTATAGTATACATACATATAGGGAGCGTCGAATATAGGTGCACTGCGCACACACGCGCACATCGCGGGGGTAGATAGAGTGAGAGAGAGAGAGCGTGGACGTGCGCGCGCGCGCAGCAAAGACGACGACGGACGCGCCTTTGGCGCCATCCGTGTATTTAAGGGCCGATGCCGGCGGCTGTGCCGTCACTGCTATCCCCGACGTTCGCGACACTGCACACAGTAACTACATAGGCACCACAAAAAAAAGAACAGTAAAAAGGGACAACTTCTCTTCTTCTTCGTCGTTGCCGCTACCTTTTTGCTGATACATACTTATACTCGCTGTGTGCTGCGCAAGAGCTGAGACTTTGTGGAGATCTACTACTTACGAAACACCGACAACAACAAGTGAGTTTCTTTTTTTTTAAGGATACCTACGCGTGCGTAAATATGTATATATAAAGCTCGGTTGTGGGTAGAAGTATAGTAGTCATTAAATGGGGATTTGAAAAGCACAGACCCACGAGGGTGTGTACTTACTTCGAGTATGTATGGAAATGGTCGAGTTGTACAGGTAAAATGTAAGAAAAGTATATATATATAGATGAAGGAGGGGAAGAGAGATAAGTAGTTTTGTTAAATTTCGCTTGAGCGCACGGACGCGCGTAACGCTTGAAAAAGTTACGCGATTTGCTATTATATGTGGTTTTACGTTCCCTTTTTTTTATTTTGTATTGTATAGTCAACGTGGACATGGTTTTTTATTGAAATCCGGTGACCGAAAAGCTTTTTGCGGCGAGTATAATGTGTATATAGCGGGTATAATACGGTTGCGGATTGTTGGATATTGAATGGGAGTTGTCGTATCGAGGGAGTTGTAACGTGCAAAGATAAATTGAAAATGTATAGTGAAATATGTTAAGTTTTTAAAGGATAATTGTCAAAAGAAAACAAAATTATAATAAAATTAAAAAAAAGGATGTTGTGGGATACTTCTAAGAAATTTAATTATAGACGGTGATATTGCCTGCGTTTAAATAATAACGGGATGCATTTACTTTATAATAATTTAATGATATTATGGTCCTGTGTGTAATTACACGAGAAAATTGATATTACAATGTGGTCTGGGAAAAAAAATACACGTAAAGAGAGGAATCTCACCGAGTAAACCTGTTGCGCAAAACTTCGTAGTACGCGCGTATTGATATATAGAGAACGACGTGTTATTGAAGCTGCAAATATATAACGAAACTATTTGGGAATTTTGTAAATTCTTAATAACCAAGAAATAAATATATTCACTGAAAATTAATGATAGTATATATGGTTGGATTTTTCACGCGTAATATGTGCCGTGGTAATGAATGAAAAATTGTCTCGGTTCAGTAACAAACGGCGAGTATCAGGCGAATTGAAAGAAATCGTTTACTTTTTAAAGAATATTTTTGTAAATGAAATGTTGTAAAAGTACTGAAATTCAATAAACAGAATTTATCGTAATGGCTCTTTTTATAAATGTGTGCTCAAAACAATATTTTTCAATGAGAATAACAAAAATTTAGAAAAATTTATGTACTACGTGGAAAAAAAAGTTTTATTCTCTATAGAAGTTGTTTGCGATTTTGAATAAAGAAAATCTTGGAAAATTCTTTAACTTTTGAAAATTTTCCCATTCTCTGCCTTGCATGCAAATTTAATCTACGTGCCAATGAAACTTATGTGTTGTTATTCAAAACAAAGCTTTACAATGAATGAATCGAGTTACAAGTCTCCATTTTCGTCTTTCATTGTATATAACAAACTATTACCAATAGTAGCATAACTCATTGCATTTCAAAAACTTAGAAAACACTAATACCAGAAAATATAACATCTCAAGTAAAAGATAAATGATTTCACGGCTGTTTCGCTCAAGCAAAGATAAATTAACCAAGATAAAAACGTCGTCCACGGATTTGACTGTCCACGTCGCGTTAGACTCTTGACACGGGACCCTTTTAATATTCCATAAAATCTCCAAAAAAGTCAAGCCTCGCTACGACGAGCACACTACCCCCTAAATTTTTCAAAGACTACGCGGCGACCATCACCAGCGATAATCAAGGGTGACATGGTTTCTGGACGGAGTTAGATACACGGGTATATGCATTAGCTACGGAGACGCAGAGGTGGGTGACTATAAATAGAATCGTGTCTTAATACCGCCCCCACACCGTCGGAATCAATTATTATTATTATTTCGCGCGTGTTACACGACGTATTCTATCAATTATTCGGTCGGGACAATTATCTCTTTATCTCTTTCTCCTTGTTAATCCAGTTGAGTATGGAACAGTATACGTGGTGAATTTTTAACGTTCGAATTCCGCCTGATGGAATTTAGCGAAGTGGAAAAGAATTTTTCCTCCTAATTCGTTGTATTGTATATACGATAACTTTTATTCTGCGAATTACAGTGAAAACACTTGTAAATATATCGATGTATATATCGTCATTGTCATAGGATTGTTATTGCTGAGAGAGGCAAGAATGTTACAACACTACAGAAAAATCTCGAGAAGATTCCATCGCGCAATTGAAAGCGGAAAATGGAAGTGAATTTTTTACGCTTGACGTACGCTATCGTTGAGTTGTTGGAAAGCAATGAAAAATAATTACTGCATAGAACTTGATAACTATATAATACTCTCCAATTACCGAAAGTAAATGCCTTTTGTGGGGGACAGTATATTTTGTTGTTCAATTAGTTCTTTTTTCGCGCTTTCCGAGCAATTTTCGCAAAGGCTTTTCGTTAACCTTGAGCAATGTTACATTATTATTGCCGTTTTATTGAACTTACTTTTATTACTAAAGGATCATATATTTATAAGCCTTTTAGCGAAATGAAACTTTAACGAAAATGAGATTTTATATATTTGTGTACAAACGGTAAATATAAGGCTCATATATTATAATACTGATTAAGTTTATTTTATGAATATATTTTTGTTCATAATTTTTACATTAACAATCGTATAATATGATTGTTCCTTTTTTTAATGGCAATATAAAAAAGGTATTATTTGTATTCAATATTCAATCCAAAATTAATGTACCATATTTAATTACATTGGAATAATAATATACTCGCGAATTGCCAAAAATAATTACTTAACAAAATTCATGTAATATTCATGACGAATATATCATAAAAAATAAAAATAAACTTTAATCAGGCTGCTATTTTGTTGACAATTAATTCATTATTTGGTGGCAGAGTTTTCATTATTATAGTTCTCGTAGGATCAGCTTCTGAAATTTATAATATCCGAAAATTTTTCACGAACCTTTCATATTCAATAAACTATTTCTCTTTTCCTCTGAACGATGACTGCTTCTAAAAACCAATTAATACCCTAGTTTCTAGAACAAGTAATCAATGATCCCACTTATATTGCGGTAAACAAGAAGCGCACTAGAACACTCGGAAGAAGACGTTGACAGTGGGACTTCAGTTCTTGATAAAATTTTGAAATGTGCGGGTCTGTCGAGACAGTTCGAAATTTCATTAAGTCGAGAACAAGAGAATGAGAGTGCGAAACAAAGAGAGACGAGTTCCGCTTCTTAGAATGTGTGTAATGAGGCATGTCTCAACTTACGCGCATCTCTTCTGTGACGCGCAGAGATATTAACGGTATTGCACAAAAAAATGAACAACTCTGATACCAATAAGGAGAAAAGGGCAAATGATATGGTGTAAGTGATTTATCAATAGTTTAATAACGTCATAATTTTCCATTAAAATATTAATAAACCTGAACTTTGGTAATATGGAACTAATTGAAATTGAGGTTCCAGGTATCTGCGTTCTAAACGGTTGAAAAAACCAGCGAAATTTATGCTTGATTTGAAACATAATAAAGTTACAATGGACTGTTTTTTTTTATTATTCAAAAGTTTTTCTTTCACGGCAGCGTTACTTTCAATTTTAATATTAACAACAACTGCTCATCTGTCAATAGAACAAAGCACAATTATATCCGTCCGTTTTTAATTACGTTCATACAACGCCTGCGCGTGCATTACTTACATTCTTTCGCACTTTTCAACTCATAAAAGTTTCATTAAATTTTTCTCATTACTATATTTTAGTCGCCTCTCTCTACTTTCAAATCTTTGCAATTTCGATAGTTCCTATACACTCGAATTTGTCCCTCTCGCTGTACAACATTTGCAATTACAACGTGACAGCGCGAAATTACCTTTTACATCGGCGCTAACAGAAACTTTCGAATTAACTTTATGAAACTCGTCGAAGGCGTTTGGGAACCGATTTTCTGATAACGGTGATAAATATCGTTATGAATACTAATTTTGCAATGCGTTTACTTTTGATAAAATTTTCAAACTAATTAAAATATAATTTATGACCGGAAAGAACAGAACTGTGGATGATAATAGTAAAAGTAATGGCGTCAGCAATACCATAATAACAATGATATACAGTACTTTTGAAGTTAAATATAATATACTTAAAATTTTCAATCCTTTAGCATCGATGTAAAATCTATATTTCCACCTAAACACGGCGTATCTCCCAATAATATTATATTATATTTATAGGAGAAGTTTTACAAAATTAATTAGTTTATTTACCGTCGCATTGCGGCCCGTAATAAAATAACATAATTGCGAACGACATTAAGTATATTTACGCAAACAGTAGCCCCTGTGAAATTGAATAAATTAAACGCACACACACACATTAAACTTTGCTTTCACCCAACGTTTTCACTAGCGCTATTGAAATTATCAAATGATAAGTTATCATTCTGTTTTTGCGCGCCGTTAAAGTAGTTC
Organism: Torymus texanus; assembly: GCA_036873485.1. NCBI lineage: Eukaryota > Metazoa > Arthropoda > Insecta > Hymenoptera > Torymidae > Torymus > Torymus texanus. Next base: position 10,463 of record JAYJLV010079040.1, read on the forward strand.
TACACTTCTCACGCGCTCGCTCGCGCATAGTTCGGCAATCTCGTTTTCGCGCGTAGCGGAAAACTTTAGTACACACATACATACGTGCCTGCCCGAGGGGGTAAAAAAAAAATTAAAAAAAAACGACGTGTAAAGTTTCGTACTTGCAGCTACTAAGAAAAGTTTCGAGGGCGGTAGTTTATAAATTTTATAAACTTCCAACTGGGGACCACCGACATAGCTTACTTTTCAGGAAATCGGAATCTCGTGTGCGCGACGAATCAAATCGTGTGTGGGAGGATTTTTGTGTACGTGGTGTACTTACGACATCATTTTTATATACTTGGGTCGAAGATTTACGAAACTTAAGGTATACATGTAAAGGATTGGCAATAAGTATAAGGTGTTTGCATTAATAAACGCAAGATTTTGTTGTACATGAGTCAACGAAATGAATTTCATCGCGTCAGAGTATAAAGAACGTAGCAAACAGAAGGAAAACAAAGCAATAACTCATGTTCCTGGCAGTTTCAGTATCAATACGCGGGCGCGCGCGCGACGGGACATAAAGACGGTAGCAACGCTCGATCCCCTCGGGCAATCGTCCTCGGCATTTTCAATCATCTTAACAGGCTAATCGAGGACTTTATTCTCCTGTGAACAGGGCGCAAATAGTGATCCCTTTTTAGGCTGGTTTACGAGATCGTGTATCTCTCCTTTTCTCACATACTTACTGACTTTACTTTCAAATCGTAAGTTTAAAAATAATTTATACATTATACGAGTGAAGCGATAGAGAAGAAGAACGACTGTTAAAGCATTCGCGGTACGTACGGAGGGACAAAAACATAATAAAGTTCGATTGAAGACGTGTCCGCCCGCGGTCGGATTTCCAATTGAAATTCGACGTGGCAGCCAAGGAGTAAATCACACGAGAAAGGAAACTTGCTATACCCACGTCGTACACCGTTGAATTTCATTTTAAAGAAAATCGCGTTTTATAACTTCTTAAATATACGTAAATACGTGACCGACCGCGAAATAACTTTTGCGGAATCAAATGTAGGATCTCGTAACTTTTATACTTTAACTTGTTATACTAGTGGCAGTTACGTACCGTGACATAGAGAACTGATATAGAAAGAAATTAATAAAATGGTCATATATTCAAAGATACGCATAAAGATATATGGGAAAAAGAAGTAAATTGAAGCGAACATATACTTTTAGTGATCCAGACGCGCGCCACTACGGCGACCTAAACGCCGTTTAGCTTTATATACCGCGAGTACTTTAATTTAACGTTTACAACGCTGTCAACGATGTATTAAACTGCGCCGAATCGACAGAATTTCTTTTTTTCTTTTTTTTTTTTTTTTTTTTTTTTTTGTCGACATCGAGCTGAAGTAAATCGACGATATAAAACGACGAAGAGGATCGTCAAATACGACGAAATTAAACATAGCGTCATTGCTGATGGATATTTCTCTTCGTTATTTACATTCGTTTTGTTTGTCTGTGATTTTTTTTGCTTCGGTTCGGTTGCCTCGCGTCGTGATTTAGTTATATGGAATTTCATTCAGAGTCGAGGAGAAATTATTATTTATCGTTTTGTTCGTTAGCATAACATATTCTTGTACTATAATGATTATATAAATGCACACGTCGTTTTGTAAAAGTTATATAAATGATTCGATGACATTGCATAGCAAGGTTACCGTAAAATGCATACGCAACAAAAAAACGATAGATATCAGTCATTTATATTTTTTTTCAAATATTACATTGTTCCACGCATATCCGAAACAATTCTATTCACATAAAAAAAAGGATATTTTATCGTTTCGCTTTTAAATATCCTTGTACTATTATCTGACAACCTCGCTGTCATCTCTCTACGCATCGCTGTACATTCAATCAAACGACGTTTCGAAAAAATCTAACTTTTCTATCCGCGAAACTCGTATTCCCTTGTAAATCAATTTCGTTCAATAATCTGTTATACACTCGTATACGCGCGCGTGTAAGTGCAACTATTTCCAATTTCGAAATATACGCAAAAAAAAAGATCGCGATCGGTTCAGATCTGCGGTTTAACGATGACAACGTCACGAGCAATTTTTTCATTTAATTGTTTTCTAGCTATTTATAAAGATGTAAAAATACACGCGCGCGTGCAACATTGCGCGTCAGGTGAAACTGGATTATATATACCCGATATGCGCGCGTTCAGGCTCGAGTGCCACTTCGGATGGGAGAGGATTACAAGTTGAGGGTGGTGGAATAAAATATATACTCGTGTGTATATATATATACTAAAAGTGAAATTAGTTTTTGTTGTTGTACACCACGACGGTGTTACAAACAAGTTATTCCATTTCGGAGAACGGTTTAATATTTTTATTAACTTTTATTTTGTTATGCGATTGTTGTGATGAAAACTATATTAGTAAATTTAATTTCTTTTTTAAATATTTTAAGTTGTAGGTTTAGAATGAAGTGAAATGAGGTTTCCTTATAGACTTGAGACTAAAAATCAAATGAAATTGGCATCTAATTGATTAGACAGAAGAAAAACAGTTATAGTAACTTAATTTACATTTTATAGCGACGGGGAAAAACACTATTTTCGTGACGATGATGCGGTCTTTATGTATTTTACTCCTCGGCTTTTGAATTTCATTAAAGACGAGTGCGGATGATGACTTCATTGTGTTACGTATACGACATGTATTATTTTTGACTTATACGTAAATTTGTTTGATAGATAAATAGTAGTTAATTATTCCGTTAATTTACATATATCTAATTTTGAGATTATTTTTTTCGCGTGTACTATATTATACATATATTGTTTTATTTTTAATTGAAATTGTAAGAAGTCCACATTAATTATGGTTTTCATAAATATAAATTACCTGAATATTTCATTAACTTGGCGGTCCACTTCATGTATATTCCAAATACACAGCATTTGTACTATAGAATATATCGCTTACTGCGCATCGTTTAATTTTAATCTCTCGCGAATCACTATTCATTGACATTTTATTTCGTAATAATTTTCGTACCACGTCTTCACGTACCATTGTTAAAAAAATAAATCAGTTGATATTTTCTATATTCGGGTCAGACAAAAGTTTCACTATTTCGGGATATTACACTGATTTCGCAATATCCACATACGCGTGTGATATCATTATATACAATATATGCATTAATGGACTGGATCAGTCAGTTCATCGCGTAGCGAAAACACTATCGAATGCTGGTTCAATGACCCAATTCGCATATTTCTGAGCCGCTGGTTTCCGTTTTTCTCTCTCTCTCTCTCTCTCTCTCTCTCTCTCTCTCTTGGCGGTTTCGCACGTGCGTGAAAAGAATAAATCAGGTCTAATTGTAACTAGGAATAGACAGATTTTTTTATTTCTACATGTTATAAAATGCAAGCGATTTGTAGTAATACGAAAGCGTGTATAACCTATCACGTGAACATGAAATATTATGCATCGTACGTTACTTATATCATTGCCATTATGCGTTCCAAATTAACAATTTTATCAACTGTTTGCCCTGCAAAGTGTTTACTTTTTCGCATACTTTTCAATATCACGTGCGAATCTCCCCTTATTTATCACAGCAAATATTGACAGAACGTATATATATGCACACAGTTTACGAGCCGTTAAAAAATTAAAAATTTATATCCTCGTAAATATCACTGAAAATTCAACGATCATCAAATCCAATGTAATAAACATCAGTGTTGGAGGGGGAGGAAAAAAAAATTATCGGAGACACTCTTCGAACGTTTACACAATCCTATTGACAATCGATCTGCTCGCGCATGCTTGAATTTTCTTCTCCCAGCATATCGTGAAATCATCATCAATATTTGCGAATTTGATCGCGTCCGATGTCCAATCATGCGTGCGTGCATTTTTTTCTCTTTCTCTCTCTCTCTCATATACTCAATACCGATCGTCGCGTCATCACTGTTGATTTTTCAGGGCCAAGAGTCGCGCGGCGTGTGTGTATGTGTGTGTGTGTGTGTGTGTGTGTGTGTGTGTGTGTGTGTGTGTGTGTGTGTGTGTGTGTGTGTG